>JPKZ01002335.1:193075-210695 GCA_000803305.1 Toxocara canis
TCTGCTTAGCGCCGAAACCACATTGACGATGTAAGGAGCCCAGTAAAACATTGGTCAACTGAGTTTAGTGTTCTCTTGGGACAATTACCACAGTGGCCATTAAAAGTGTTGTATAGGCCAGAAAACTGAACATTTCAATTGGTACAACAATGAGTTACTGCACAAAATTTTGCCCTCTTTTTCACGTCAAACAAGTCATGGCCACGAAAAAAATAGCCTAACAAATTTCACAGAACTCCACTTCTTCTATTTGGAAACTAAAATTAGTTTTTTCTTTGTTTTAGAACCCCCTAATTTTTGATGACTAAAAATCATTTCTTAAACTTTCGAATCCACAATATTTGACTTACAGACTTTTTGAATTTGTTATAAGTTTCATGAATTTTTTCATAAAATCAAAGCTGAGTAGATACAATGTTGAAAACGGTCAGCAAATGCATCGAAGAGGATAACGATGAAATGTGTTACGTTAACACATTTTTAGTTTTAAGACCAACAAAATAACCAACGGTATACGAAAAAATAAGCAAAGTACCGAGTCAAAAAAGTGCTAATCGAAAGGACTTTTAGCGTAACATAAGAATCTTTGTTTTTGGCCGTCTAAAAGCCGAACAAATCAAAAGGCTACCATAAAACATTTCATCATTGCCTTATTTCGCCTATTTCACATTACAACACTATTAGTCGTAACAATATCTGTATAAAAAGATGCGTGTGGGAAACAAGATGCATATGGGAAACAAAAGGAGTATGGGGAACGAGATGCGTATGGGAAACAAGATGCGTATGGGGAACAAAATGCGTACGGAGAACAAGAGGCGCATAGTGAACAAATATGCGTATGGGGAACAACAGCGTTGTTCTCTATGAGAGTATGCTGAGTTTTAATTTTTCAATGCTTTTATAACGTTCCAAATGGTGCTCAAGATACGCCATTTCAGGCTTTTATTTTCATCTTGAGCCCTAGTGCAAGCATTTACAGAACAATAAGTTTTGGCAATATAACGAAAATTAATTAGCTGCCATCGACTAGATTGTTAATCGAGCAATAGCATTGACCTAATTAAATCCATCTAATGATAAGGAAGTTATGCAAAAATTCAACAATGCGCAAATTTTTAATTCGCAAAAAGCAACAGATACAAGACCTCCTTCTCGTTTTCTCAGCAATAGTGTAGTTCCCATTCCGAAATTGTAAAGAGTATAAGATGGATTTTAAAAACTCATAAATACAAAAAGAAATTAGGCGGTGAATCTATTTCGAGCAAATATACGAATGATCGGCCACTTTAGTCTATAAGCTTAGTTTTACGCCACAGCTAAGCTAGAAGATTGAGTGGAGAAGTTGATCTCGATCTTTTTTTTCCTTGCCTGTATCGCAAAAATGTGCCGAAAAAGAAACAAAGAGAATTGCTAATGAAATTCAAGCACGATTCATCTGATTTATCGACTCCTTTGTGAAGCTCTTTTGCACTTTGATTCTTTTTTTTTTTTTGAGAAAAAAAAGTCTCTCATTAAATTCTCAGAATTTCATTAATCATTTCGTAGATCTTTCTGAACAGAACTTATAACGAAAAAAAACGGAGTACGATTTGTTCAATTCAGATAACGAACCAGTGCGCTATTTTCCTTCATTAGGTGATCTATTAGACAAAACTGTAAGTGATATTCGCTTAATAGTTTTTAATACATACGAAGCTTCTGCAATGTTCACAACATTGTTTTAAAAGGCTCAAATATATCTGCTATGTTCCGTTTGCCGTGTTTTCATTGTTATTGGTACGCCATATATCGGAAACAATTATTTTTTTAAACGAATTTAGTTCAACTTAAATGAAAAGTTAAATTTTACACGATTGTTACGATCATGCAAAAAAATAGCAAATATGAAGAGGTACTTCTTTAATGCAGATAAATTGCTTGCATTGTTGCATTGCATTTTGTTCGCTGATATACACACATGCATACGCATGGGCACAAGCACAACAGCAAAAACCAAGTTTGGAAGCCAAGAGTAAAGGATACTAAGCAAAGAAGCAAAAAGAAAAAAAATTTGTACGCTCAAATAAGCGATAATGATATTCGTTAGGATACCAGGCTACTATCTTAATGCTGCATATTTCCGTACGATATCCGATTCAGTCACTATTCGCATGTGTAAGTGTAGTTAATTTTAGTGCACCGCACTGACTCTTTAAAAGTACAACTTAAGAACAGTATCAATATCCCTCCATTCCATTTGAAGGATATCATCTTTGCGTGTTAATCGCTCAGTCGATAATATAACATATTTGCTTGTTATGCTTTCATCAAATTTTACCACAATAACGAACGTCCGTCAAATATTTAGTATTCCGAAGTATTTGCGAATATCTATGTCGTCGTGAAGAAGTAAGCTGATATATCGAAGTGTCACAGTACTAAGAAGATGAGCAGCATCTGTCTGAGTCAATAAATTACCGATTGGGTTCAAGTTGACTAGGGTAATATAAGCCTGCTTCCCTCTCCTTATCTTAGACGACAAGCCCAGAAATGATGCTAATGAAATCAACCTAAAACAGCTAAAACTCACAAGCACTTTTCCGCCCTGTCCTGCTGCCCACGCGTAAATTTCCTCTTCAAGTTTCGACTTCGATAGTTTAGGATCATCGAGAATCTCGAAGAACATCTTGCGGCCTTCCGGACTGCTCACCCTTAGAAATTGAGGTGTCATTGAGAATTCGTTTGCATCACCCATCGTTTAATAGAGACCGCTATTTCGTCAATCGCAATATCTTTTATAGCGGTAAGTGGGGACACTGCTGAAAAAAAAATTGTCGTTCAAAGTGAACATTTAAAAAAACTGCAATAAATATCAAATCTCGTAGCAATGAAACGCCATTGACTAGAAAGACTAGCAACAGAAAGGTGAAGTAATCGGGTTCCGACAACACCGACTGAACTTATAGACTTTCCGAATGGAGATAGCATCTAACGAACAAGTGGTTAATTTAACAACGATGTTTTATTACTGCAAGTGACAACTTGATAAGTACATCAACGCCGCTACGATGATATGCGCTTTTCGCAATCTTCGTTTAAAATTGTTTAGTTCGCTCAGTGGGCGTTCGAAAGCCAAACAAACGATATTTCGATATGCAGAGACGTTTCTTCCGACTGATCGCTGATCAAACGATTTTTCTCAATGCACACAATGAACCAATGATGCTCAACCCGAAATTTCCAACTGCCGTTTCAAAAACTACATATTTAACCATTTCAATGCTATTGTAGTTTACAGAGCTGTGTGTATGACCCAATTAGGTATCGGTTAATGAAATTGCGGGTAGCGATTCGATTTCCCTCACCTATATTATTTATCACATTATTTTTTGATACATCGCCCATTTCGATGCATCAAAAATGCCGATTTATCAAAGCAAAATTTTATTGGAGTAACTCTCGCAATTTCATCAATTATGCTAAATTTTATCGTAGTAGCTAGTCTAATCTATTATGCAAATATACACATATGAAAAGTGCATAATGCGCTTTTTCGTTACGACTAGAAACGTGCACAGAAAGAAAATCACCTATTTAGGCAACAAACTAAATCGCTAAAATTCACTCAACATTCCCATATGGTAGAACGCATTTGATGTGAGCATAAATGTGAATATAAAATGAAAATCGGAAAGCTTTTGCCATGAATTTCAGTGAAATCCAATTTGCGAAAAAAAAATTGGACGCAATGAGCACGACGATTGGTCGATCGGCGACACAAACCAATTCGATAAGCCAAACGTTAAATGAAGCGATGATGAAACGAAAAATACAGAGTATGACTTTTCATATTTACGATTGATAAAACGATCGCATTGTAACTCGAATTTGTTTTAATGTTTGTTTTATGCATGATTCATATGATCGGCTCAAAACGGATGCTTAACCATGCTTTTAACAGCTTCGATGCTTACTCGAAGCTTTGAGGTGTTGTATGAGATTGTTTTGATAGCATTACGATCGATACCTATCGGGTAAACAAAACGATATCTCTATAAATCCCATGAGGAATTGGTGTTTCGAAATCAACACCATTACACCTCTCAAAGCCAATTATGAAGAAAGTTACGAGGCGATAGGTGGAAAAAAGATCGGAAAGCGTCACGTTTCGGTGAGAAGCAGACATGAAATGTGAGTTAAGAGGGCAACAGAAGCTCTTCAAATATTATTTAGCCAAAATGATATGCTCAACTCCTTAAAGCAAATTCATCTGCTTAAGGGAATCGATCGGACATATAAATGATACCAATACTGAAAAGAACATAATACGAGACGAAAGGCTATTACTTCTTTTACTCTACACACAATATTATTTGCATTTACGGTATCATTTTTTTGCGAACAAAAAAGAATTTTATTTGTGCGCGCAATAAGTTTTCCATTTACGAAAGCAGGCACAGTGGTAATAATTAAGTTAAGCTGAAACACGTTCGATCATCAGAGTATTCAGGTAGATGTATCGGCAGTGTGTACCTATTAAGCAACTGTGGGCACACTCTTTAATTATTTTGCTATCATTTACATAACGTCGATTCCTCATTTTAGTGGCTTAAACGAAGAACCACACCAACTATATTCGTTAGAAAGTCGTATTTTTCGGATGTGGTTGGTGAAAAGCATTCATCGCACAGCATCGAGCATTGCCAATTCAAGGCGATATTCGGTCTAGTTAAAAGAACGTTCCCCATCGATTCTTTATCTTATAGAGCAGATAGATTTATCGCATGAATCCATGAGTCCAAATGCCTTGAAACGTGGTAAAAAAAATATAGGCACATACATAAATCTTTGAAAATAGAGGGCATTTATGGCTAAAATGAAGAGCTTTATTTACGGCTGTGCATTTATGATGCTTCTGATGAGAATTCGACTTGGAAGCATTCATGTGGAACTAGCAAATAAGCGGCTAACCCTCATCAAGTTGTTGTTGTCTTGAATCCAGAGGGCTGGTCGGATGTTAGTAGACAGGGAATTTTACAAGAGAGACAACAACCCGCTCATTTGTTTGATCTCCTGTACGCGACGGATGTAGAACGAAACCCATATTCGGATATTGCGCTCTGGCAACTCCCATGTCAAACCAGCCGGTTTCAAAAACTGATGGCAAGTGATGGAAATTCAAATTTTGTCTCAGCCGACCACCCTATCAAGTCCTTCACAGAAAATTCCTTTGCCTGCGCTTACAAGTATTTTGTGGAAGATTCTTTCGCCTGCCACCCGACCCGTCGGACTACAACTTCTCATAGCGATTTTATGCGGGAATTTGAAGACAGGAATGGTGGGACCGGATGGAAGCTCTTAGCTTGGTTAAGCCCAAGGCTACCCGTGATAATCTGAGCAGCGTAGTTTCGACTAGTACCTTTCGTACCGCGCTCTCGGGAGCATTCGAAACTCCCGAGACCGCACAACGAAAAATACTATGCTGTACCTGAGTTGAACGCTCCAATTGTTCATCATAAATGTTCGGGAGCCCTTAAAGTAAGCGCAACATTAGGTAACAGGAAATATGAAAATGTCACGAAATCAGATACAAAAACTTGGAATTGCATGTGCCAATCGCCAATAGACGATGTCGATATTGATCAACGAGTGGAACGAACCAAACGAAAGAAATTTACAATAGTTTTGGTGATTGCAAAACGAGAAAAAGAGATGCAAAGAACTTACTCACAGTACTTATCGCAAAGATATGCAAAGAATTCACTCAGGGTACTTATCGCAAAGATATGCAAAGAATTTACTCAGGGCACTTATTGCAAAGATATGCAAAGAAATTATTCAGAGTACTTATTGCAAAAATTGCTACTGTCTTAAACTTAAATAGGCTTACTACTTTTGCATTATTGCACTCATATAAAGCAAGAAAGATTTGCGCACAGTTGCTTAGAGCAGAAACGAGTGAAATTAGTGGCATGGAGAGGGCAATAGTGGGGCTCGCACAATCGCTAATAACAGCTAGACACAGCTAGCTTGCACTGACGCCCTAACACTTTCTTCTTATGCCAACCGCACAGCACGCAAACAAACGCACTAATGGGAAAGGCGTACATCGATGACGACTGTCCCTTCGTTGAGCAAAAAAGGAGTGAGAGAACATCTGATAAATTCCTTCACTATAACCCTCCCCTTCCCTCCCTTTCCCCAACAAAGAGAAAAAGGAATTTTGCTTTAAATAATTCCTTCCTCTTCTCCACCCCATCCCTCAAATGCGACCCATGTATTCATCGTTGGGAGCTAAAGAAAACGCATCAGATCCAACGCTCGCAGGTTCATTCACAGCAATGAATCCGCATGTTGATGCCGTCTTACAGTTTACTGAGAACTCGACTTAAATGCTTATAACGTCTAGTATCTGCTCCATGCACTTTTAAAGCACCACGAACTTCTAAGTAACATAATTCCACAAAGTAACATAATTCCACATTGACCTCTTTCACCTCTCAGCATCGTAACTCGGTGACAAGTGCTTCGTTCTCTTCGCATTTGCTACTCTTATAAGAGCGTGCCGGAAGGAAACAACAAAAGAAGAAGACCACAAACAAATCTGAAGAGACCCATATGATAAGCAGGCAAATGCTCTTATGCTTTTTGTTTTAGTCATTAAAAATATTCCTGTTTACCAGGATCGCTCGAAAGCTTCCACGCTTGTATCAGTGACGCATAATCGAAGTCTAACTGAAGCAAACGCTTCCGACATTACTCGATTTTATGGGATTATCATTTAGTTATAAGCGGTCGGTGAAATTAAGACAATTATCGCATAAGGCGTTCGATCCGGAACCACCTAATCGAGGCTCGCATTGATCCGTATTGAATTCTTTTTTTTGCAAATGGATAGCAGCTAGAAGTACTACATTGATGATAGTGTGTACTTGCCTTCTTACCAATTCATATGAGTTCTATCGTATTTATGCTACTCGCAACATAATGGCCACAAGGTATACTACTCGCAAAATTAAAAAAAAATGGTTCTATTCAATCCCACAATCAAACATGACAGATTCACTGAACTTCTGAAATATAGAGTTCCTAAAGCCAACTGAAATGAACCTCTTCCAAACGCATTTATTGTCTGTGTGGTGGAGAGTGGATACCTTTTATGCCCGCAAGGCGCCCTCTGGGCTTATCCGCATGACTTATTTTGAGCATACGATTCTCCATTTCAGCGCATATACTATATCGGCTAAGTTATAACAGTGCCACTATGACATCTTCATTTTATGGCATCATGCTTACGGAAAATGGAGCACATATAAGAAGCATTATGGTTGTGGAATGCCGCTTTTTCGGTGAAAATTTACTCCTTAAAAAAATGCTTCTAAATTAAAAAAGAAAATATTTCAAAAAAAAATTACAATATGCAGAAGAAAATGACAATAATATCCTTAGTTAGTGTTTATCAATGGAAATGTATGCAAAGAAAACGATTCCATATCATACCCAATTAAGCAGTAAGTAAATAGAGTGGCAAAAATGAGCAACAATATAGTGGGAATAAAATAATATCAGCAGATGGCGCAAAAAAAAAAACGGATAATTTCGTCGCTTCGTTTACAATCTTTTTCTGGTTATTCGCCTGGGCAACAACTAAATGAGAGCCTATTTATAGAAAAGAAAGCTGTGATACGCGTCGTCTCTTCCTTCGTTCAAAGCATCATTTTTTTTCGTTGTTGTTGTTGTTTTTTTTTTGCGAGAAACTGTTATCGGAAAGTATGAGCAAAAATCACTCGTTGTGATCAAAAACCGTTCGCCATCCTAAATATCGATGGTTTATATTTATGCAATAATTTGATCTCTTAAAGAAGACGTTTGTTAATTAGGGTATGGGAATTCTCCAGCTCCAGCTACCCAGAATTCTCCAGGGTATGGGAACTATCATGGCCCACTCAATCGGCTCTCAGTTTTAGTATCAGAATTTCAACAAGACTCGTTTAAAAGGATTACTTGACATGCTGAACATGTATATGTATTTTATTTCATGTTGCACTCACTCATATCAAGCAACTCAACACACCGATGTGGTTTTCTGAACAGGGACAATTGTAAATCGTTACATGATGCAATCCACTCTACGCTTAATGCGGCCTCGCGAGTGCGAATAGTGATTATAGCTGTAAATAACGTCGACAATCATGTTCAGCACGTCGAGTAACTCCAATAGGCTTTGATGAAGTTCGGATATCAAAGCTTTCGGAGCACAGGCGAAGGCGACGCTCAGAGAAGCTCAAGGAGTCTTCAACATGATAAGCAGTTAACGACTCCACAGCAATAAAATTCAGCAGTTTATCGGTAAAATTCGACAAGAAATCTAACTGTACTATAATTTTTGTAAAAGGTATTATACCTATTCGCAATTCTCGCTGCCTTCATCTTCGACAGATAGATGGTAGAGGAAACCGAATATGAGAAATGTGCAATGCAATGACGGACTTATCGGCGGTGTAAATGCAACAAATAAGAAAGAACAAGTGAAACAGAAAGCATTGCATGTGAATTATGTGCAATGCTTAATGAATGCTTTATGGTCTAAGCGCTCTGAAGGGTGTTGCTGCGCTCAAAGGCCGAAACTTTAGAATGAATTAGTCCTGCGAGCAGATACATTCTTTCAACCGTTTAGTTCGGAAATTACGGGGCTAAAAGGTCCCTGAAATAGGGCAATCAATAATCACGACCCAATCACAACAAATGAGCCAAACAGATCGAATTGTTACTTCTTGAAACTTATTGGTACGATATGTCAATCATTTAAAAAAAAAATTAACAATCACCGCAATCTATCAATTATGTAACACTCATTAATTTCTTTTCTTGAGAACGGAACTAACGACTTGTTCAGTGCTTACATAGCAGCAAAAAGTTCATCGAAGGTCGTCTAATCAGTTCTTTTCTCTCATGCAATAGCCTCGTATGAATAAATTAGAATTCAGTGTTTCCTAACATATTTGCTAGAAATTAAAGAGTTTCATTTTTATTGACCCGTTCATTTGATGAGGTCATTAAAATCGGCTTTACAATATAATAGAAACAATTAGTTTAATAAACTTTCATTGAAAACAAATTAGCAAATACGTAGAAAATAAAAAGAGAATGTGAAATTATTACAATTATTACAACTAATTATTAATTATTATCATAATTAATTACTATTACAATTACAATTACAATTAATTATTACAATTACAACGTAATAATTATCAAATTAACTATTACAATTATTACAAAAATTATTACAATTAACGACTACCTTATAAGGCATGTAAATAGATAGAGGGTGACAATAGGTTGTAGTTAATATTTGCACGCCATAACCTAATACCACAATGCAAAACATTATCTTCGAAAACATGTCACGGTAATTGTAAAGCGGAAATGGAAATCGTTTTTATCATTCTCATTTTGCTTATCAATTTGAAAGAGCGAAAAGACAATACATAGATTTTTTGGTTGCCATTAAAATGAAACAGACTTTAAAATGAAAAACAATTTCGCATCATAGAAAGAATTCACTGTTTTTTTTTAAAGTTATATCCAACTTGTTTTGTTTAGAGAACACCTAGAACAACACATTCCAAACCTTCGATTGCACCAACCAACTTTGAGGATACTTAAATGAGCAGTCGAAGTTTTTGAAAAGAGGAGGAAAAAAGAAGACGAAAAAGAACATTTAAAACGAAAGAAAACGGGGAAAGAAACGGTTATGGCAATGAAAACGAAGCGATACGAATATCTGTAAGAAAAAATGATAAGAAAATTTGAAAAAAAAAATGTAAAACTGATAAACGGAAACTTTTAGAATCTAAAAACAGTATGAATGAAAAATGGAAAAGAAACAAAACAGATGAGAATGAACGAGTACCGAAGAGAGAATAAAAATGTTTAAAAAAATTCGAAAACGCCCTTCCAAATATACGACCGGTAATCGAAGAACAGGAACAAGAAGACGCTCCTGCACAGGTTGCTGACAATTTTGTGAACGCAACCAAAGTATCGATTTTAATTTCTCTTAAGTTTATCACGAACAACAATTGAACCCTTTCTTTGTTTACAGCATTCTTCATCGAATATAATAACTTGATAACAAAATAACATTGTAAACAGAGCAGTTAGCGCCGTGTTGTGCTCAGGAAGTTTTCCTGTGATAATATAATCGAAGGAAGGAGGGGGAGGGGGTGAGAGGGTGGCATGTTTATTTCCTTGCAACCTGATTTCATAAGAACGATGAGAAAGTTCGTCTACTCTTCCATAGTTGTTCAGTAAAAAAAAGTGGAGTACACATACCTGTTGCGAAAAATGTTTAAAATTTCTCAACCGCTAAATTATTTTCAGAAAATTAGGCACAAAATTGCACTTTGAAAAAATTTTCGCTGTTTGGTCTCGCTCGCATCTGTGCATTCATCTAATGCTATATCAAAAGCAATCACTCCTGTTGGATTTCAGCGAAATTTGTCGACCTCAAAAGGGCGTTCTAGCCAGATTTAGATGAGATTGTCTCTAGGGAAGTCAGTCCTCAGCTGGCGATTACTTTAGAATTTTAGTACAATGTTCTTCCTAATCATTGAGGCATAAAGTTCGAGAATGCGAAATTTTTTTCACAATAATTAGCCACTGTGCTTAATATAGGTAAGCTTTTATGTACGTAAATTAGGATAAAATAGGATAAAAGCAAAATCTTACTCCTTTTTGAGTTTTACGACTCTCCTTAGAACTCGTCGGGTCATCACAAAGATCATATATACGAACAAAATCATGACGATAACAGCTGGTACAATAATATCAAGGCAGTGTAACTGAATGAAATTGAGGTAGACAGCATGAAGTTGCAGATTGTCGCCAACGGATTTGAATTCGCTCGCAAACTCGACATAATGTAGGAAATCTTCTCTCGGTTTGCGTGGTTTCTTGGCCAACATACGTGACAACAATTTCGCGTTATCCGCATAGCTATAAAAGTTGATCTTACAGCCCAATGGACTAGGCCAATCTCTGTTCTGGGATTGAAAAAAAGTAGCGGCTTGAAGGCTAACCATGACTACGAGCAAAAGTAAATCCCGGTCTCTGAACACAGCAAAAAGTGTCCATATGTTGGGTATAACAGCATATGCTTAAGTGGATAGTATATAGTATATAGCATTTATATATATATATATATATATATATATATATATATATATATATATATATATATATATATATATATATATATATATATATATATATATATATATATATATATATATATATATATATATATATATATATATATATATATATATATATATATATATATATATATATATATATATATATATATATATATAATGTTGGTCATTATCCACTCAAGCGGAAAGTTCTAACATAAATCCTCTTTATACGTAAGTTCGCCAGCATAATACGCCTCTCTCCCCAGAAATTTAAGGAGGTTAAGTCCCGAACCTCCATATGCAAATTAGCATCCTTCTTTTCTGTGATAAAAGTGTGCCAAATAGCTCATTTACAAAAATTTCTAAGGACATCCTCTGAACATTTGGATACAGTCGTTGTTCTGGGGCGTTACAGTTTGAACCTTTTAATCGGTCTTTTCACACAAACTGCGTTTCGAACTGGCAAGAGTAAAAAAGTAGTGATTGTGTTACATTATCTAATACGATCAACAAATTACTTGTTCAAATATGCAACTGACTTTTCCCCCTCTTCGAATAATTCCGTTGTTTGGTATGCATAACATATGTTGGGAATTAGTGTTGGGAATTGAACTTGCTTGTTGGAAATTAAATTTCCTATCGACTCGACCGACCATTAAACGATGTATTCGAAGTTTACTGAACAACAAAATCAGAGTTAGTAAATGAAACCTTCTGTCGAGAAGTAAAGCCTTGAGTGCGCTAGTTACATGTTCTGTGGTAATGTTCCATTTGTCCAATGGGTAGGCCAACCCTCGTTTCACCGCGGTGGCAGCGTTTAGATTTTGGTCGGCGAATAATGGTATGACGATCATAGGCACACCAGCTACGATAGCCTCGTTAATCGAGTTCAGGCCACCATGCGTTATAAATGCATTTAAACGACCATCTCCTGCAACATCATACGCCACTTCAGCACTATAACACAACACTGTTTGCGGTCACTACGCTACGGTATAGCAAATCACTTTCTGCTGCTGAATACGCTATGCCGTATCGGGAGCTTGATGCGCGAGTAGCGTACGCAGGTAGCTTCAGTGCGTTAATATGGAAGAGCGTATGATGAACGAGCCAATGTGTTAAACACGAACCGAACGAACAGCACGGCGTAATGTGTGCAGCCGTATCATCTAAACCCAACGTCGCATAAGCGAGTTGCGTCAGAACGAACAGCACGGCGTAATGTGTGCAGCCGTATCATCTAAACCCAACGTCGCATAAGCGAGTTGCGTCAGACCTCATGCATTCGTGTTCTACCCACTTGGCAAATTAGGATCTCGTTTGATCGTCCTTTTCCCTTCCCCCCTCTCCTCCCCCTAAATAAAACGTACATATGAGTTGTACGCAAGCAATGTGTTACCATTTCGGGAAATTTTGCATTTGTGAGCTGTATGGCGACCTATTTCTATACGTACATCACGTTGTATCTGGGACAGACTCTGCATGCATACTTTATGCGCCTGTGCATCTGTTTTGACTCGGGAATCCCTAAAGCTGCACGTATTCATAAAAAGGGATTCATCACATGAATCGTACATTTGTTTAGCACAACTTAATCGCTTACTAGTGATACGGTGAAATATGCGAGAAAATTTTGCTCGCAGCAAGCTTGTTTGTTTCATTTCTTTCGCCTCATAAAATCGACGTCGTCACTTTTGCCATGCGTCACTGCACTTAACGAAACAAATGATAAGCGTTTCAGAGAGTACCATTTTCACATTCAGTGAAGAAATCAACTAAGCATATGCTGGAGCGACAGATTGCGTTAAATCCTAACACAACGATTTCATTGTGTTAGGACTTAACGCAATGCTGCACTAAAAAGAACATCGTAACACAGTCGTAGTGAAGTCAGCGGCGGATGAGAACCATCTATTTCTATTTCCAGGCACCAAAGTGTTCTCAGTTACATTGTTACTTATGGACTGTTCGAGAGACCACTTCCATAGATACCAACTCGGGAATCAGCAGTGGACATGCGTTAATGAAGAACATCTAATTAGTAATTACTCTTACTGTCTAAATGCATCTGTATTAAGCAATCAGCTAAGCATCATCTACCACCTGTATTGTTCGTTTAGAGATTTTCTAGCTGATTATGAATAGCAATTGCTAAAGAGGATGTTCTTAGCTGTTATAACTAGTCGATAAGTTTGTTTTTAGCAAATTAAGTGCTCTAGTGCTTCGTTCATGAAGGTTATTAAATCTACCTTCAGAAAAAAAAAACAGCAGTTATGTTGGCCATTTGGTGCATCCCATAATGTTTTATACGCTTTTTCTTTTAGTGTTTTTTAAATGTGACGAGCAATGTTGTGCTGTTATTTAACTCTTTCGTCGCCCCTCATTCATAGATTGTGATCACCACCTACATCGCTCACCTTCTTTACTTCCTCTGCCTATATTGCGTATTCGCTACATAAATTATTTCGTCTACTGTTCACTGCTTCCTACAAGTAGAGTTTGCTCATGGTCCCTGTAAATGATTTGACGTCGCTGTGGAACAACGATTCGTAAAAAATACACCATTTGATTTAAGAATTTTTTTTTTCATTCGGTCTCTCCTTTCCCTACTCATCCCATTTCCCCTTATCCTTCTTATCTCCCAGAAAAAGCATCATTGTAGATAAACTCACTAAGTAGGTCGTACTGCGGCATCCAACTGACAGCCTTGATGTTTGGGTAACGTTTCAGAATAGGATCGTTAATAGCATCTGCGTCCACCTTCCAAATGAACGTGTAATTGGGGAATTTGGCGAACGCTTCTATAAAAGCATTCTTCATTTCGAGTGGCATCAATGAAGTTTTCGCCAACGATCCAAGCGAAAATAAAACTGATCCATCGCGTTCTGATAGTAATTTGGAGTACTCCTGCAACTAATCACTCTAGAAGTATGCAAATTTAAAATAATAATCGCCGATCGCTTGCCTGAAGTCAAAATGAGGCCGTTTTAATCTATCTGTTATAAAGATTGCTGAATTAACTGGTAATATACATATTTTCCTTTTCGGAATTTCGAGCAATTAATAAGCGAAATGCTTGCTCAGTCAATAATAACGAAACGGCTGAAATTTGCTATGACAGACGTTATTAATAATAAATGCTTGAAATTGAATTGAAATTGAATACTTCGTTGTTTTTTTTTTTAAATTACAGAAGGATAACAAACCTCTGGAACTTTTTTATGAGGTCGTAGAGCAATGCCACCAATGTAAACAATTTTATGCGATAATAGTCTGGGTAATTCAAAGAGCTCGTTGCTGTTGATAAATACGAATGATGTCTTACTGGCGAGTGCCATCAATGACGGAAAATCATTGCCAAATTTATCGATAAAAACGGCTTGCTGGAAAGGAAATCAAAATGAGGAAAAAAAAACAAAAAATGTTGCGAGCAATGAATTGGAAATATGATTGAATGCATAACACATATATCGTCCATCATCTATTGCGAATAGCAGCAAATGGTAAGCGAAAGAAGTTGGCATACACGCCAATCAAACAGAGTGATGATTACCGCACTTTTAAACAAGCGCTACGGTTTCTGTTGTCGAATGGGCAGTGTAACTGTTAACATATCTGATCGCCGAACGGAAATCCGCCTACTCAGATTCGAAGTTAGTCCATAAATTCAATCGGTAATTATCCGCTACCTTCAAGGTAAGCCTTCTTGAAAAGGTGTGCGCAAAATGAAAACTAGCGCGATTAGATCGAGTTCAGTGCGCTTTGCCACATTCGGACGACATTAGTTGAAGCCTTCAACCTCTATACGATTCGATCAAGTGTTTTATATTGAGTCGACTTTACCATACCTGTATAATCTCCCGAAAAACTGTCCTACCGAGTTGACTACATTTGGACGGACAGCTTTAATAGGAGCCTTCAACCTTTTATATGTTCGCACCCTAAGTTTTGAGAAAAAGATTTATGCGGCAACAATATATACGATTATCAAATTAGCGGAACGAAAATCATGCTTATTTTCAGTTATGATAACGTTTCATCTAACGTTCTTTACGCTGTGCATCCAGATGGACGAAATGTTCGTAAAGGTTACCTGGTAAGATCTAAGGAACGGAAGAAGAATGTGAGATGTGAATGCTTGAACGAATAGATTCTTCGCTCGCTCACCATAGTTCATTTCATCACCCGACCATGTAGCCAACATCAGATCTCAAAGCAAATGACAATGTGATTTTTTTTTTAAATAATATAAAACATTTATTTCTTCATAAGCAATAATCGTCGACAAGATGATAGCCGTTAAGCTAGAAAGTGATAACATATCAGATTATCTTTAGCCGTTTTTAGTCGATACTCGTTTTATAGTTTTATAAAGTTTCACTAGCAAAAGTTTTGTGCTCCGTATGATCCAGGGTTGAAAATTCAATTCGAAAAACACCAAGTTTATTTTCACTCTTTTTTTGTTTCGCAAATTTCATTCAATCTACTTACTTCAACAAGTTCACAAAATGTCATTTCAGCGAGTTATGTGAACGCTTTGAACGAATAGATCACTAATGAACATTTTGATCTTTAATTGCGAATAAGCTTCCCAATATAAATCACCTCTTACTTGTAGTCGTTTTTTTTTCCTTTGAAATGTTTGAAGGTCTTCCCTACTTGCAATCGTTTTAAACAGTAAAAGTAGTCTATGTTTGTTAATAAGGTGAAGTTGTGTGATGCGTTTTTTGCTTATAGGATTTTCAATAACATACACATGACCTATTATGATGAAGAACGCTTTTGGGGATATTTTCTATAAATGGCAATGAAATGAGCTAGATAAGGACGCTCTGAACGACAGATATTCCCATCAACAAAAGGGTCTGAGGGTGCACAGTTGTGGTGTTGTTGTTGTGGATGCGGTTGGAAGCGTTAACGAAGCGGAAGAAGCAGTTAAGTAAAGTAACAAGGTGAAATAGTATAGTGGCCGATTAGCGCCAGAAAATGATGCTTTTCGTAGATCAGCGATGAAGCGCCCTCAAAACATGAGCCTAATAAGATGGATACCAGCAACATATCACCTTTTAGCAGGATGTACAGTCCGTGGCTCGTCTATGTGTTTGCGATATTACATCACCCACGACGTTTTCTTGGACTATCTAATGAACTACAATGCACAACTTATGTCTTCAAGTCCGGTATCATTGACCTACGGTATTGGACTGTCACCGGATGAGGGTGATAGAGGTGCTGAAGAGGATAGTGGCGCGATTACCTGGTGTGTAGCTTGCAGGACTGTCGATTTTTAGTGCAGCTATAACATTGCTTATAATCGGTGTGGCAACGTACCCAATGACAGGTTTAATACCGGTCACGTGAAAGAGCCCAAACGGGCAAAGATCGTACATCGAAGTGAGTGCAGCGTCAAAATGCTGTTCCCGTAGCCATTTCATGAGCTCATCGTCGTTTATGATCACTACAACTTTTCGGTTCTTCATTCAGTTAGAAAATGCACAAAACATCCTTTCTGATTACCATAGTTGCACGACTCGATACCCTGGAGTTGCCTTTTTCTGGAGGATGTTGGGGATTGTTCAGGATAGAAATCTTAGTCTATTTATGAAACTTTGGAGTCGGGCTTTCATTGAATGAGGGTCCGGCCATGAGACGACCATCAAAAAGCGCATATCAATCCCGTCTATTTTTTTTTCACATAGCTCTAGAAATATACGTGTGGCGATTCGAGAATTCAGTCGCAGCGATTCGCTGACTCTAAGTGCAAATTAGAGAGTCATTCGCAGATGCGAGAAAATCCGTCGAGGAAATGAAGACAAAAAAGGAGGGTGCAACGAAAGGACCGAGGCGAAGCGGGACGGCTCAACGAAAGCAGCTCGAGCAGCCCAAGCCTAACTCGGGCATTGGCGTTCATACCAAGGCACCAAAGGAAGCTTGGTTCAACGACCTGAGGAAGGTTATGACTTCAACGTACTGCACATTAGACGTTCTCTATTCATCTTCACACCAACGACTTCACGTAATATTCACTTATACTCGTCGTGCTTCTTAATTATTCATATAATATTCGCTTATGCTCGTCGTGTCTCTCACTTATCCATACGGTATTCCCTCTACTCGTCGTGCATCGCAATTGATCGCTACTACTGCTACTGTCAGTAATGCAAGCTACTGCTGCAATTGCCACTAATACCACTACTGTCGCTGCTGTTACTACTGTCATCTGACGTTCCCTGACCAAACAAACTACTGAACAAGTGTTTCAAATGTTGCTAAAGTAGCCGCCTTTTTTTTCCCTGACCTTTTTCATTTTCATTTTTTTAGCCTTTTTTCTCTTTTCGTTCATTACAACCCGTCTTTTAATAAGCAGGGAAGAAGTGAACGCAAGCAATAGGAGCAAATTATTTTGCACGGAGAATCGAACGGTTTTTTTCTGGGGA
>JPKZ01002335.1:229395-268459 GCA_000803305.1 Toxocara canis
AGCGCAGCGATCAAGTAGAAACCTTACGCCAAATCGCGTATGGCGGAAAATGGGTACTGAATATATGCAGATGAGTGGTGGGATGGACACAGCTTTCCAAATCCATAAAGCGCACACAAATGCGAGACGCGCTAACAGAGAGAGAGAAAGAGAGAGGGGGAGAATCTTTATTTACAATAAGGCTAACCTGTTTTGATTTACAAAAAGCACACGTCACCTGTAAGAAGGCATGGTGCATTCAGTGGCATTTTTCTTTGTTCGCAGAGTCAGTTTGGTGGTGGTCGCATCTCCTCATATGCTTTTGTTTTTTTTCTTTTTTTAATCTCCCACTGGGTAGCTCTAGTTAATCCTATTTTCAACTGTTATCGTTGTTACTGTGGGAGCTGTTCGGTCCTGGTAGTCCCTGTTTTCAAATTGATTGTACTTGCGGAGATATTGTCTGAATAATAATGGCATCCAACAAAGAGGTGCTAAGTTTCCAGTGGACTTAAGTGACTGGAACGCTAAAGATAAGTGTAGCTGTCATCCATGCATCGATTAGATGTTGAATTTTTGGCAGTTTTTATTTTTTCTGGTGCTAACGAAGTGGAATACAGTCAGGTAACAAAGAGGATGCTTCTGTGTCAGCCACTTATGGATGTTGTATCGTTAGTTTGCTCTTTTAATTTTGGTTTTATTGGCGTATCTAGGACAATGCTTGAGATCACATTTTCTATGTGTGTGTGTCGGGGGGAGGGAGGAGGGGATGGCTTCTTTCTTAAACATTTTTGCAGGATAACCGTTTGATGACTACATCGATTGCCGATATTACACAGGTTTGTACTCATTTGTGAGATTTTTGCCAACGTATCTTCTTCACCTTCTGCCTGCTAGCGCAGTTTTGATGACCATTGAAATCTTCGTTCTCCGCTGCATTAAGCTCATTTTTGTTCACGATCGTTTTTTTCCACACGTGATGCTCATAGTCGCATAAAATTAGGTGGTTTGCATCGGGTTCATATTCGAAAGGGTACCTATTCATTTCGAATTTGCACTCTGTATAACCTTAATTAACCGCAAAATCCGTTTAATGGAATTGATGCTTTACGTTGTTACCGTCGAAATATTCATTTCAAGGCTTTAAACTCGTTTTGAGTACTTAATTTTCTGCCTCATCACAATTGTGACATTCGAGTTTCATGTGCAGCAATTTTGCAATCGAATACCTCATTAATATATTCTTTTCTTGTGCGCTGATTTATAAGCGTTTATGGGATCGGTTATTTTCTCATTGGTTAATGTCAGGACATAACTATATCGTTATAAGAGACAGTTCTTAATTTTTTAATTAAAACATTTTTTTAACCACCGTTCTCTTGTGGTATTATTTAATCTGCTGTGGAACTGAAAAAGTACTGAAGTATCGTTAGGGCGTAAGGTGTTATCCTTCTGTGCATCAGCCAAACTCCAGCTGTGTCATCATAAATCGTAAGAGAAAAACTTTATTTCAGCTGAGAGAATTCCTGACGGTGTACAACACGCTTACTGAGCGCTGTTTTGCTAGCTGTGTTCGCGAATTTAATCACAGTCAGTTGGTCGATGAGGAGGCCGACTGCGCATGGAAATGTACGTCTCTTTTATAAGGTGCTAGTTAGAGTGACCTGGAGAGATAGGTTAGGGGGAGGGAGGTAGGTGAAAGGATAGGGTAGTTGAGAATTAAATAGCTCAAAAGTTTGAAAGCTTCTCTCTTTCCTCTATTTGTATCACATTACTCTGTGGTTCTTCATCTAAATGAATATTGTTTGCCCATTTAAGAAATCTTCGATGTTTTTCCACTGATATTTCTTTAAAGGCTTTTAAGGCTTTTTTTGGGCTGTTTGTGATTGCCTTAAAAATGGCGGCTCGAAAATGCAGTCGTTGTGATGTTTTTGAGAAGAAATATCTCTCTCTCCAATATCATCAGCTAGAATGTAGACTGACAAATTAAAACGCCAATTTGAAAGCGGCTCATAATTAGCACAACACGTCTCGAATTTAATTCCAGATTTAACAGGTTTTTAACCGGCTATAATAGCCAACGTATTTTCGCTATACGACTATTATAAAAGTGTAAAAGCGTTGCGATTTCTATCAGCGATAAAAGACTCATTATTCACCGTAAGAATGTTGTAGAAATTTGTATATGGTCGAAAAACTTGTATTTGGACTTTTTCTATTTTTTTAAAATTTCTATTAATAATTTTTTTAAAATTTTATTTCTAATAAATTCCACTATGCACTTTTAAGGTATTGACAAGCAGATGAACGTAAATCGTCGCCTAATGCTGATATTTGCTGATTTGGCACCCAAGACGATCTTCAAGCCAGCCGATCAAACGCAACTTCCTCCACTGGAATTACCGCATACCTCTGCGACAAGTAACCCATCGAAGAGTCATTAGCAGGTAAAACAGTAACAGTTGTTTTATCAATTCTTCGACGTTCTCTTCATCGAATTGCGACAGGCAGTTTAGTATTTGCCAAATAACGACTGTCATCAGCGCCTGATTCGATTACGATTTTGCGCGAAGTGCTACATTAGTATTTCCGCTCGCTTATCGCCATTGTAAGAGTTGTTGTTTTTTGTCGATATTCGTAGACGATGCGAAGGGTAGCTTCAATTCAGCGTAATCAGAATATGAGTTTTTAGGCTTGTAAACAATCAAATGAAAAAATGATTCCTTTTTTCCTTTTCTATAAGGTTTGCTTCTTTTTGGAATATCGTAAGAAGATATCCTGTTATTATGAAGTGTTGTGGGAAATGTCGGTATTACACTTTTTAAGCGAATCACAGTGCCTGATAAAATAAGATTTTAAAGTTTGAGCGGTAGGACTGAGCTGCTTTTACATGATACCCACTAAACGAGAAATTTTTATTGGTAGACAAGGGATAAGTTGAGCAGTTTTTGTTTTTAAACTCGATGCTTGAGATGGGCGGGAAGGGAGTTGGGGAGAGCGGGGATGAAAATTCTAGAAGCTTTTCATTTGCAATCCGCAGTTTCAGTTTTTTTTTTCAGATTGTTATAGTGATGAATATAATCTCGGAACATGGTTTTCGCCAAGATGGCCGCAAACCGCAGCAGATTCGCAATATAAACTACAAGCTAGGCGTTTATACCCAAGCTGATGGCTCCGCTTATCTTGAACAAGGCAACACCAAGGTAACGCTTGATATATATTGGCCGTAGGTTATCGAATTTTTGTTGCTGTTAAGGATGCTCATGTGAATGAATTCGTTAAAGATTATAGTGCTGAAGACCTCCGAGCTTAATTATGACCACATGATTCAGCTGCAACAGTTTTCCTCTTATTTTTTCAGTGACTTTTCTTTGAGTCTATTTTCCCATCTTCTTTGTCTTCATGCAGTTTTTTTTCGTTTTTGAATGATCACAACTTCAGCTCGAAATCGGACTGCAATATGTGACTGCCGTCTTCAGGTTAGGGATGTGATCTCACCTATGTTGCCATTAAAACATAAATCGATGAGGAAAACAAAACAGTATATGAAAAGCACTAATACCTGTGCCGTTGGCCAGGTATTAATGCTAAATACCCTACCAATCGCCACATCGCATCGTGAATGAAGGAGTTCTGGAGGTCTGCCATTGTCTCATCTCCAATCGACCATTATCGTCTTCATAACAAACAATCCAGGCATATCTAAGTATTTTAGAAGCGTTCAACGAATTGCACTGCGTTAGTGTGGGGAGAGGAATTGTTAGGGAGTGAGTAGTAAAGAATGGAGAGCTCATGTAAAATAGGTGATATTGACCTCACCCATTACCTTAATTGAACGACCCGCCTCCCAATTACGTGATCGATTCAAATATTACTCCGCCTGACTGCTTTTAGCGGAGCCCACCAAAGACTGAAACTAAGATTCTGACTGTAGAGTTTTTTTTCATTTTCAGAGTGTTGAGATGTTTCAGTCTGCACTGGTAATAATTGGTGTTTAGGTGCTGTGTGCCGTTTATGGTCCTCATGAGCCGCGGCAAAAGAATCGAACGCAGGAAAATCGCTGCACCGTAAATTGTCAGTACAGTATGGCTACGTTCTCCACCAATGAGCGCAAGGTTTCATATTAACTATCAGCTTTCATTTCTCACCAGCGAGACATACTTCAGGGTTGTTGTAGACAAAGATGATTTTCGTCTAAGGGTTTGCTTGAAATAGTTCGACTTTGTGCCAAATATCATTCGTTTAAGCATTAGAGGGTTGTTTCATAAGATCATTGTTCGTTGACGTTGGTTGATGCGGGCTGTTGATCGATACCGCACACTAAGATCATCTTCGTAAAGTATAATTGAGATGTCGGAACTGTTAGATCAGGCGAGGGGAGAGGAAGGGTGGAATTGTGAAGGAAGGCAAGAGAAAATCTGCTGGTTGGGATTAGCCAGGAAGGTTGTTTTTTTAATTTCATGAATAGCGAAATAATTTAGCAGAATTTCATCAACCGGCGTTTTTTTTTTGGGGAATCAGCTGCGGAGGGAACAGGGAATTCCGACCTGTATCTCTCTTTCATGCTTTTTGAAGCATCGATGGTGGTCACAACTAGTAGCTTCGTCGATTGTGATGGTGGGAAGATAGTGCGGAGAGACTTTGTACAGGGAATCATGATGCGTTTTGCGAGTGATGCTGTTAAGGGCTGTGCCATATACTGGTTGTACTCAGTTATATTTGAAGGTGCGGGTAATACACAGGCAATGTTTATGTGAAGAATAACAAAAAATAAGTTTTCCTGGATGATGAGTATGGAGAGATGTTTCCTAGTGATTATGTTGTAGAACAGTTCGCAGGTAACGGTATCTTAAATAATGAAGGGAGATTGATGCCAAATATCATCTTTCACGTAGATAATCTAACCACACTCCAGCTTGTGGACTTTGTTGCGAACCTCACCTTTTTTCTCGGTGTTCTTTTTTCGTTTCACTTATAATTTTTGTGTTGGTTACGGCCTCACTTTGGATTTGCTACTGCTTGCAACTTCCTCTTCAGAATTGGCGGGTGGTGAGTAACATGGTGGTAGTTCGTTTATGCCAATTCTCTCCTTTTTAGCAACGTAATATTCGAATGACATTGCTCACGAATTTTCTGACTGCATCCACTTTTTTGCTGCTTGTTGTCAGGCTGTCAAACAGTGTGATATTTAACAGTTTTGAATTGGTGTGTTAGGCATCAGCAAATATTGGGTTTTTGAAGGAGCGCCCTCGAGGTGACCGACGTTCAATGGAATTTGCGAGGCTAATGGAGAAGGCGTTCGAAACGGCCGTTCTTACCGAGAACTATCCTCGTTCACAAATCGACGTCTTCTGTGAGCTTCTACAGGTATTGATCGTCTTCTTTTGCTTTCGATTGCTCGTCCATCTTCACTTGTTTATCGCTTAGCTGAAAGATACTTGGTACATTTTTGTCACCACGGGAAGTAAGAAACGTCTTGAACAAGCCAATGTCGTCACGGTCAGAAATTTAGGCAAGTGTAGGGTGAGTGCGCGACAGTTTTAGCGAACTCGTTCTGCACGGGAACTTCAGCTGGCGAACCGTCGAATTCCGGTTTAAAAAAATATCTTTTCCAGTTTCGATTTCAGGATTGTAGAAGCGTATTTGATGCTGCCGAAATTTCAGTTTTCAAGTCGCGGAGCTGCCGCATTCTTTCGAGTTCATTGTTGACCGATGTAGTTCCAATAGCTACGTTCAGTTCACTTAAGTACTTTGAATTTGGCGTCCTCTTGAGTATCTGTTGTTATTTAGGCGGATGGCAGTCATTTGGCAGCATGCGTGAATGCAGCAACATTAGCGCTGGCCGACGCAGGTGTTCCCATGCGAGGTCTTGTGGCAGCAGCGTCATGTGCCTGCGCCCTGGATGGCACTCCTTGTGTGGATGTGAGTGCAAGGGAAGAAAGTAACTTCATGCCACATATCACTATCGCGAACATCTCAGGCTCACATGAAATCGTTCTTACCGAACTACAAAATCGAATCCATCGTGATCATCTATTACCAATGTTACAGTGTGCGAGAATGGCTGCCTCTCAGGTACATTCGTGCCTGGAACTTGCTGTTTCTTCGCATATCTCAGCTGCTGTTGGTATAGGACCCGCGGAGATTGTGCAGTGAGCTATCTTAAAGTTGGGACGAGTGAATTGAAGGTGTTTTATTCAGGAGTACCATGTACTGATA
The DNA here is from genome assembly GCA_000803305.1 of Toxocara canis. NCBI lineage: Eukaryota > Metazoa > Nematoda > Chromadorea > Rhabditida > Toxocaridae > Toxocara > Toxocara canis. Next base: position 235,591 of record JPKZ01002335.1, read on the forward strand.
TTAGTTTCGTTTTTCTGGTCAGGCTGTTCGAGCAGCTATGCGGCGCGATATCATGATCGCATTTTCCTCCCGATCACTTTTTGGATTTGTTCACCGTTCGGTCGAATCGTTTGTTCACAGTTCGGTCTCTACTGGACGATGCTAGTATTTCTTTTGTTTTTGTAAATCGTTTAGCTTGTGACAACTAATATTTGCCAGGTAGTTGTTTTAATATGTGAAGTTATTTTGATATTCAACTATGCAAATCTAGACATTTACTGTATGTCTGTGTTGCATCAGAAAAGTGACGATGTTTGTGATCGACGGGTGCCTGTCGTATCGCGTGCTAGTAGCATAGCTCCAATCAGATATTTCTTCGAGAAAATCCATCACATTCGCTTCTTATAATGTGCGGGAAGCAAAAATTGGCAAGAGGGGGAGGGAGGGCGCAGATGTGTCCTTTTTCCATCATTTGCAACTTACGCCTTCTATTTTAAAAATTCCAATGCCCTCCGTTATTAGGTGTTTGATGTCCTCTCTATACTTTTTTTGAATCCATCTTTCTCTCTACACTTTCTTTTTTTTTTTTTTGAATCATCTATTTTTCATCGAATATATGAATGCAGAGTCGTATGAATTTTTGAAAGTAATTAGCAGACTAAATTAATGAAGAACAATTAACAACGAGCTGGACGTTGATTTGTAAATCCTGTGTTGGTGTAAAAGTGCTCTTGATTGTACAGATCTGTCCGATAATCTTTGCGGACCTGCGCATTACCTATCAAGGATATAACTGTTGTTGTTGTTATTGCTGTTCTTTTGTTCATTTTAATCAGTAAAGGTTTTTAACACTTAATCATCGATTTGACGCTTAGCGTTTACGTTAGCTCGATCAAGGTATTTAATAAGAGCGTTAAATAAGTGAACCGTTTGTTGTGTGAGTTTTATGTAGCAAATCTAGTATGTGCCAATTGTTGAATATAGGCGTCGACCGGTCGTTTATCTCGTATTGTTTCCAGAGATTGGATTAACGATGCGTTTTTAAAGCTGAATTATTCAAAATTTTAAGATAAAATTATTATGAAGGGGAGGGGAAAATGTTATGAAAAAGAATTGGTGAGGTGTTTACGACTGATTTAGTGGGGGAATTGCACACAGCTTAGTGATATTGAGTTACTGGTTTCTCGAAAATTGTTTATTTCACTTATTTTAAAAAGGAGGCGACGGTTCGATAACTGGATGGTCAGAGAAATTGAAACATTGGTGTATGATTTGGAATAGTGAATAGGTGGAAAGTACAATGGAGATTGTCCATTTCTTAAATTGCTAGCCTAATCGCATTCTTAACTTCCAGCTACGCCGTTCGCAACCTCATTTTCGTTTTTCAGTCGTTTTTTTCTCTTTTTTAAAATTTTTCCTTACATACCATCAGCTCGGAATAAGGCTGCAGCTTGCGACTCACACTTCAGCTGAAGTTGATGGGAGGGAAGAGAGGGGTGACAGGAGCGGGGGGGAGGAGGTGAGGGGTGGAGGAGTAAATTCACGTTTGGTCGTAGGGCTTCTTAGTCAGTAATCCAGTAACTTATTCAGTTTTCCTCATCGACGGTGCGCATGTCACCGTGCTCGACATCGAAATCATTTCAAACGAAGTCCATCACGTCGTCTCTGGTTTCTTGATCGGTGACGACAGAGGGTGTGATCCTGCCATGTAGCAAATGTGCACAACGGGTTTCCGGTCGATAGTGAAGGTACAGCAACCAGGGCAGCAGATTGTAAACGCTTGTTGCTGGATGGTACGTTAGCTACGTGCACTTGCGTTCCCTTATATGGTTCAGCATTGCTGCCTGTATGAGCGTTTAAGCAGTTGCAGTGGTAACGCACATGAACCATCAAGTGCGCTAACTGCTGCATTTGCTAAGGGGCCTTGCTCAACGAATGGAAATGTAGTACCCTAAAATGCGCACTTGTTCGTTCTTCGGTCGCTACAGTTGACGACACATATTTGGACGGGGTAGTCTGCCTATTAGGCAGTAGACTGAACACTCGATTGAAAGTTGATTCCGTTTACAGACTCCAAGGAAGAAGTAATGCTGGTTGAATGATGTTGCCTGTGTACGCACGAATGATGCACCATCGAAGCACGATATATTTACGACGGCACTTCTCAAAAGCGATTGAGAACTCGGCAATAGATGCTGAACTATCGTCTCTTATTAACGATCTGACCGGTGTCGGTGTGCATAACTCTATACCAAAGAGTAAAACAAGCAAGAAAACTGCCAATATAAGGAGAATTCAAGCTGCGGGTACAGTCGATGCATTGAAACAGGTCGTTTTAACGTTTTATTTGACGGTTTTGGTTTTTATCGTCCACAGACTAATTAAATCATGTTAAGAGAGCCTAGTGCGCCCATATTGTTTGTATAAGCGATTTGTCTGATTACATGGACCATCCGCGCGTATACAGCTTTTTTTTCGCACACTGGAGGGTGGAAAGAAATAAAAAAGTCGTCCTTGCATTCGATTTTCCAGGAACATAAAATGAGCTGAATGGTGTTCATTCAAATGCCTTCGAGAGCACCACTGCCGAGGAGGTGGGAATAACTTGTAAGGGAACAACATATATCGATAAGAACCTATATTTTTTTTAGAGCGAATCGTGTTGTGTAGGAAATTTAGCAGTGTGGAAGAAGTATTCCAATATCGTTAGCTCTTTTCTTGGATGAGAAGGGGGAGAGGTATGAATATTATGCGATCAAAAGGTTTACGGAAAGTTGTGAAGTAAAACACCAGTCACGTTGCCTCTGGTTTTTATCACCCGTGTTTTGTCGAAACACCAGTCAGTAGCATCCCTTTGAAAATTTCATCAGGAGCTGTCGAGTCTGAGAAGCAACGGCCAAAAGTGAAGGGGAGAGGAGAGGGGGGTTGGCTCAGGGCTAACGAGCACGTCATGCTGGAGCTCGTCTAAGAATTATGTCCAGATCTGTTGCTTTTGCATGTCAGAGAAATTAAATGGAACGTCGAAAGGGAAACGAAGGCGTATTGAAAAAAAAAGAGTAAAATATGGGAATGGCTAGGGAACAGAGAAAATAAATGCGGGAAAGTCAACGTATATAAGATACGAGCAATGGAATCCAAAATTTGACTAGTGCATCAGAATTCGTTTTGCAGGTATGCGAAAAACTCGAAAGGCCTTTAAATGCTGAAACGTCTGCATCCCTGTTAGGACGATTCTCATCACTTTCATTTGAAAGCCGCAGTGTGGGCGAAGCTGCGAAATGGTTGCAAAGGTGAACTAATTCAAAATTTTCCATGTGGTTACTTTGTTACTGTAAAGCTGATCGCTTCCAATCATCACTAGTTGAAGTTAACTAAGCTTTTCGATCCCAACGGAATGTTCCTGCAAGAGAGAAGTTGGGTGCTCTTACAAATCAGGAATGTTGCCCTTACTTTTTTTTGGTTGAAAGGATCTTTTCATATTCATTCCCTTCATTTTTAATCATTGAATGTAAATGAAAATCAAAAATAACTTAAGTGGGCGCTTTCACAGAATTGCGAAGCGACAATTATATAGAGCTCATGGAGGGTTGATTGCCTCGCCCTGCTTGTTTCTACTAAGGTATTTCTGAGTGTATATTTTTTTAAAGGATTTTCAATCAACTACGCTACAGCAGTATTCGCGAATCTCGGAAAAGCTGCTGCTTTAAAACTGTGAGTTTGATTCTGAGCACAGTGGTTCGCCGTTGACTTTTTTCTACTTCAAAGGATTTGTTGTATAGTTCTTTATTCATCTCTCTCTTCGTGTTCATCCTCACCACCGTTTCTTATGTGCGCTTTCATTTTCAGCAATTTGCTATCAGAATTGTCGTCTTCGTTGACTAGAGACGACCTGCGAGTGGAAGACGCGCTTGTTTCTATTACCTCGCTTATTTCTATGGGTATCACCAGTGGACGTCTGTATGAGGCTCTTTTGTCGTCGCTAACGTCTCGTCTTTCTACCAGTCTTTCTACAGTGCCAGTTTCTTTGCTTATTCGGCTCGCCGCAGCGGTACGTACGCACAGTGTTCAACTTCCGGACGAAACACAGAACTTGCTGAACGAATGCTTACAGCTCAAAACCAGGTTCATCTCTTTCGCATCCTTGGTTTTTATAAATATAAATTATGAAATAGCAATGTCGGTGGAAGGAAAATGAATATGCCATGATCTCTTCATCGATATTGCTATAGATTGCACTTAATTAATGTAATGAACACTGTTATTTTTGATGAAAATGTGCATTCATCTGGATGCCGACCGCGGAATAAGGAAGTGGAAAAGGTGTCTGCTTTTCCAGAAGTGGATAAACGTGGAGTAAGTCATAAGTTTTCAGGAGCTTAAAGTTCATTCTCTGAAGTAGGGCAGATGTCGTCGTTGTACTTTTGTTCTTCCTGAGAGTATGGAAGCATGGACTAGCAGAATATGAGGAGGGACAGCCATTCGCATCATCTTTGAAGTAATAGAGAAAACTGATTGGTTCGGCTTGCTAAACCTTGCTGAAAACGCAGAATAAGGGCTCATGCATTTAAACACTCATCGATCTCGCCGACGGCCACTTGACATATCGTTATTCCGAATTTCTCTACGGATCAACTGGATTACTGGGCGTCTCACCTCCTTCCTATAATGTCATCCTAATGGTTGTGGAAATAGTTATTTTTCGGTGTGGTTGCAGTGAAGTGGAATCAACAGGAGATGCTATATCGTTGCTGATAAACGTGAAGCTATCAAACACGTGGCTAGAGGTAGTATTGGATAAGGTCAAGGAGTTGCTGCCTCTTATGTCAACCGGTGAACTGGTCTCTTTAGCTGCATGTCTTGCAAGTCGTGGTAGAAGGCGGCTGGACATACTGCCTCTGATCGCTGCAGCTTTTCACGCTAATCCGGGCCGTCTCACGGTAACCGTTATATTCGTGTAATTGACTATTTGGCAGATAACGTTGGGGAGCTCAGCTGTTATTGTATTTACTGGTTACTTGTTTTGTATGGAATAAGCTGACGGTAGTCATTAGGAGTAGGTCTGAGGTGGTTATGAGTAAAATGGGAGATAAACATTTGAAAGAGGTATGTCCATCAGCCATCCGTTACACTCTTAGAGAGATGTTCGGCACAGGCCGGGAATATGTGCCTCTTTACTAGGGAAAGGAGGGATTCGTTCAGGTTGCGAAAGAGATTCGGAGTCAGGGTACCTAAGAGAGAGAAAAGGAAAAAATAATAAAACGAGCTTAAAAATGGAGGCATAAGGATATGCCGACGTATGCTAGTGCTTATCTAGATCAGAAGCATCCCGACAAAATTCATTGGGGAAAGGGGACGGGATATTTTGCCACTCTGAAAGTTTTCATTTACGCTTATATAGGGCATTCAAATCTATAGTGGAAGGCATCTTGCCAGGTCACCTCTCACTTCCTCTTCACTTCAATGCACGCTAGGTTACTACCTCGCTTGTTTGCTATCCGGATTGAAAGCTCATGGAGGCCTCCAATTGTAAAAGTGGTGGTGAGCTATTTGATCAGATGATGTGGCATTGAATACGGTAGATATGGTAACGGACACGGCGGGTATGGTAGTGAATACGGTAGGTGTGGTGATAAACACGGTAGATATGGCAGTGAATATGGTAGATATGGTAACGGATGTGGTAGATAAGGTAACGAACACGGTAGATGTGGTACTGAGTAAGGTGGATATGGTAATGAATACGGCAGATATGGCGATGAATATGGTAAGTATGATATATCTGAGCCGAAAGCGTCGATTGAAATATCCATTTTAGGTGAATCAGCTTTGTACATTAGCACAATCAATGTGCAAACTGGAGTTCGTGGATGCGCGTTTATTGCGACGTGTCGTGGCTGATACGGTAGCGAACGCGAGTTCTATCAAGAAATGGTCATCAGTATCTACACTGGCCGTATCGCTTGCCAGAATTCATCTCGGTGATGCTCGTGCGTGGAGAACAATTACCAGTTGGGTCAATGCCAATTACAAGTAACCGATTTTGTCGCATATTATTCGCTTTTTTTGTTTGCTTTTTTTTGATTTTCTGTTGTGCAAAAAGTGTCTGCATGTTAGAAACTGATGTGAGTGACGAGATGCTTATTGGGTACAGGCGTGGAAACAGAATGGTTATTGTCACCATCGTTTTATGCAAACAAAGCAAAACCTGCGTCGTCATGTGTGAAAAAGTTGCCAAAATTAGAAGATATGACGCTAGGGAAAGTTTCAGAAAGTTTCTTTTCGAGGTTCGTATAGTTGCCAACATCAGATGAGTTCATCAGTTGTACCGCTTTTTGCTTGAACGTATTCCTGAGGCCTTGAAGCTTTTAATGTTGTACTCCGTCAAGCCTCCTTCTTCAGTCTGCCTTCACCCATGTGATCTCCGTGAACACCGTCCCATTGACTCCGTAAACAATATAGAGATGATAGCGAACAGTTCACTGCCACAGGAAAGTCACAACACCAAACCCACATCGTGAAGCTCATCATACTTCTTCCGCGAATGGGGCTTGCCAACATCAGATGAGTTCATCAGTTGTACCGCTTTTTGCTTGAACGTATTCCTGAGGCCTTGAAGCTTTTAATGTTGTACTCCGTCAAGCCTCCTTCTTCAGTCTGCCTTCACCCATGTGATCTCCGTGAACACCGTCCCATTGACTCCGTAAACAATATAGAGATGATAGCGAACAGTTCACTGCCACAGGAAAGTCACAACACCAAACCCACATCGTGAAGCTCATCATACTTCTTCCGCGAATGGGGCTTGCCAACATCAGATGAGTTCATCAGTTGTACCGCTTTTTGCTTGAACGTATTCCTGAGGCCTTGAAGCTTTTAATGTTGTACTCCGTCAAGCCTCCTTCTTCAGTCTGCCTTCACCCATGTGATCTCCGTGAACACCGTCCCATTGACTCCGTAAACAATATAGAGATGATAGCGAACAGTTCACTGCCACAGGAAAGTCACAACACCAAACCCACATCGTGAAGCTCATCATACTTCTTCCGCGAATGGGGCTGTTAACATTTTCCAGATGATGGTACGTGTATGGCGGAAAGGAGAGCAAAGAGCTGCATATTTGCAGTGAACCGTATGCATACATGCGTAGACAGTTCCTTTTCTCTGCTCAATTTCGGCTGCCAACACGGGATTTCCTCTCCCCCATCCTTCCCCTCTTCATCTTTGGCCTTCGAGGCAGGACTGTTTCTACCTCCTTCCCCTTTCCCTCCCACAATCTCTTCCTTCCTACCTACCACGCTCCTCCCATCTAACAGGCAACCTCCCTGCGATCCAGAAGAGGCGGAGTCTAGGGATCTTGGTAGAAAAGGTGTTCTCTTTTATGAAAACGAACGCAAGATGCAGCACGGTCACGCAAATACAAGAACACTCGCCTGCAGCAAGCAGTAGGGAGTTATTTTCAGAGCTGAAGGCAGGATCGCGAGAGCTGTTCACATACCATTAAAAAATTTCTAACTGTTATGTGAAACGAATCACATGGTTGAATGTGAAGTAGCAATGTCAGTTTGCTTCATATGGGTGGAACGGTTTAACCGATTGTTTCTGCTACAAACCAAATTCGGAAATATTGTGTTATGGAAACACCGAATATAATTATTCGCTCTCAGTTGAATTTCGTTTAAAGAAACTTAAACGAGGTTATGACCAGAACTTTTGTCATCATTTCGTTCCACAAATATGCCTTATTCAATGCAAATGCATGATTACATGCCGCTCACAGCTTTACGCTGTTGATCCATGACAAGAGCATACCATCATGGCGGTCGCCGGAGATCCGTGACAAGGGTTACACGCTCAACTTTTTGTGGTATAAGGTATAATCGAGGGCATTCTACAATCTATTTTTTTGCGTGACCCTTTCGAAAATTTATTATTTGCAGTAATTGTTTTATTTGCATTTACATAAATACCAGAGAATCACCGGGCGTTTTGCTGCGCTGCGACAGGGCTGGATATCAAGAATTATCAAATCTGGCGAAGCCTTCTCTTCTCCTTGTTCTAGTTGCAGATCTTAATTGTCGGCTGGATATCAAGAATTATCAAATCCGGCGAAGCCTTCCCTTCTCCCTGTCCTAGTTGCAGATCTTAATTGTCATCGTGATTTCCGCCGCCATTTTAAAAATGACTCTCCATACAACATTAGGTTGTTCCATGTCATTTCAGGAAGGCAACGGTGGGAGATCTGTCATTTATGGTGTCATCTTGTGCGATATGCAACGTGGGTGGATGGATAGAGGAAGCATCACGGCATTTAGCCTCTTCACTAGACGTTCAGAGGGCACCCTCGGCGTCTATGTGGCTTAACAGCGTGCACGCTCTTGCCATCTGCAACGCACTCACACCACAGCTCGCTGAAACTGTGCTCAGAGAGGAATTTTTTGAACAGTTCACTAAATTGTTCGTTTTTATTGTTGTTTTCTCTTTTATATTTTATTTCACGTTATCTCCTTGGTTTGTTCTTGTGTGTTACGTTTTTTCTTCGCATCCTTCCATTCCTCTTGTTCTGCCTCCGCGTCTTTATTTACTTACTGATTATGAAAGGCACACGCTGAATGGTGCATTCACGCTAATCTTCGGCGTCAAAAGTGAATTTCTGTGTATTTAATAATAGGCGATGCATTTAAAAATGGTATATAAAATATTTAATGTTAGAAAATGGATGATTTAACAGTTGCCGTTCAAGAGCGGTAGCTTAAGCAGGCAGGTGAGCTACCAAAAAATTAGATGTGAAAGTCTTCATGGATCATATCCAATTCAGTTGACACCCCGTGTTAGTGAATGATATTTCCGGAAAACAAAAGGGGCGGGAGGAACGTCCGACGTGTTGAGAGGATTAACTGATGAGAGGGAATTTTTGGCTAAATTTGAAGAAGGATCGGCAATGCTGAAGAGGCTGTGATTTTGCATTGATAGCTTAAGTGTGTCATCTTGATGATGATGAGATTGCTGATTGTACGTGAAAGCGTTTCCCTAAGCCATGAATATTGAAGGGACGATCTGCCGAAAAGGGTGTTCGAGCTGTCGAAAATCGCACAAATCCAGGCAGTTATGGACACCGATTTTCGAGGTTCCTATAAAGGACCAACAATGAATTTATCGCATGTTTTACCGCCAAGTCAAGAAGTAGTAAGTTAGCTCCCTATGGCATCAATAACCACTTGTGATTTAAAGTTGCTTATTCAATAATCTAAAAAAAAATCAGTTTAAGAAAATTAAATATATTTAAAAGGTAAATGAATTTCGACTTTTACTAACGAATTCATTAACATGCTCACGACTATTGTCGTAAGACAGTGGAAAGAAGTGTAAACAGAGGGGAGCGAAAACCGGAATTTTGGGAAAAATAGTATAGTTTTTTAATGAGATAGAACTTTACTTGTTTTTTAATAACAATTGCTAGAAGTTTGAAATTCCGAGCATTTTCATTTTTCACAAATGTAAATCCCTGATTGAAACATTTAAAAACTTTCCTGATTCAAATCCAGTCGGTTGTATTTTTTTAAAACAAACTTTTCGCAGCCTCTGTTGATGTAAGCCAACGAGCGAATTAAATACCGTTCATTTTCGAAGGCTCCGGAGTGAATTGCTAATGAATTCAATACGTACTTGTCGAATATTTTCGTTTGTGACCTCGGAAAACATTGTCTAAATTTAGCGTGTGTACTACTTCTTTGTTTGTTCATCTCCCTGCTTCATGTACGCATCAGCAGACCTGTTTCAGTATTAAATTTGCTGTATCACATAATAATGTGATTGAAAATTTGTTTCCTTTATATTTGCTATAATCCCATAAGAATATGAAATTTAAGTGAATTGTATATTTTGCTTTGTACACGCTCCGTCTTCGTTCTCTTCTGGTGTTTTCTGCATGAAACTTCTCATCATAAATATGTTATGATGGTAAAATGTGATCCCATAATTTGCCCTTAAAATGGGTTATATGGCTTCGTGTTTCCATCGGTCATATACAGCTTCTACCGCAAAATTGCGATTGCTTGAACACATGAGCTTACGAAAGTGAAGTTACAACCGTTTGCATCCGCTTGTTTGAATTATGCGTTTTTCAGAACAACGCAGCGCTTCTCGTAAAATGCGGTCGTAAAGAGGCTTATGATGCAGAGTTCTTTCACAGTGTTCTCTATAAGGTCGCACCGTTAGGCACACACGCAACCGCTCCTGCACTTAACGCAGACGGTTTTTTTGTGGACGCACTTGTACAGTTGGACAATGCTAAACGGTTCGTGCCCGTCAAGAATTTTGCGAATTCAAATAGACCTACTATAGCGGTCGTCTATCTCGGACGCAAACAGACCACGATCACGGTGAGTTCCTGTTTTTTTGGCGGGGGCCGGGGGGAGGGGTAATCAAGGAAAGCAGGCGTGTTATCACGGATAAAGGGGATATGGGGGTAGGGAGGGGGGAAGAGAGGGGCAGGCTGTATTTGAATAACTCACAGTATAAGTTTAGGCACAAGTTATTCTCTAATTCATTAACCTTTTTTTTCGTCCGGTTCATGGCCTTGCTATATTTCCTCCTCTCTCCTTTTCCTGCCCTCTTCCTGATATCCTCCTCCATCAATGATATGAGACTGAAGACGATCAGCCAAGTCGTGGATACCGCGCATTGTGGGGCAGTATGAAGCGCAGCAGCAGCTGTTGATCTTTTGACGCTACAAGTAACTTACAAAGTAAGTGCCCTTCAGTTTCAGCCATAATTAAATAAATTGGTAAACCACTTTTATTCATGCGGGGAGAATTTTGATGGTCTAGTCGTAAATTTCCAAACTGCAGAAAAACGGGAGGAATATCTACACTGAGAAATAGTGGACCTTTATATTTTGTGTTTCCAGCGGGTCCACCTGACGTTTGAGCTTTTCCAGGTCAGAGGAGAGGCTGTTTTCAATGCAGCGTTGTTAGCTCGCTGTACTGGAGGGAGCTAGGTTGCACAAGATACAGTCTTGTAATAGCGTGAACGTTAGGTGGTTTAGTGCGCAGTACTCGTGTGCTAATAATGCGCATCTTATTTAAGCATATGCATTTCAGCCAGTTTTGCAGTAAGTCTGTGAATGTCTTCTTCATTTTTGGCTAAAAAAGTACAGTGAAGAAGAAAACAATCTATTTCGCTTTCTTTGTCGTGACGCATGTAACTAGGTTGATCCCCTCTAACTAGGTCGACGCAAAACATGAAAGGATTGCGGGGCGGATCATATGTAGATATTCAGCAAAATGTAAAATAGTGGTGGTTTTTTAGCGCTTTTCCTTAGCGTAAAAAAGGGAAGATGCTGTTTTTTAGGAAATTTAAAAGTGAACAGTATTTATATTATAACCGGAACCTTCCTGCGGTTTTTTTCCGTCTTATCAGTTTTGCGGTGCTACATGTTTATGGTTGTTTACGCACATTCGAAATGTATCGTCTCATGATGACGAACAGAAGAGCGGTGCAAATAAAATGATGATACGTTGATGAGTTTCTGGCACAGTCATCACTGCTGGCAGTGTTTTGGCCATGAGCAAATTCTGAAGACCAAGTTGTGTATCATGCATTCCTCGGCTTAAATTTTGGTTGCAAATTATGAGCTCGTTATATGAAGCTATGAACTGAGCATGCTTTACGCATAGCTGTTTACATATACATTTTTTTTTCAGTGCGAAGAAGACGAAGAAAGTCGTCCACTTGGTGCAGTAGCTTTAGGTCTAAGAATGTTGAAGGCGCGTGGCATGGTACCCGTCACTTTCACAGAGCTCGAGCTCAAGGCCAATAAACTACTGACTCAAAAGATAGAACTTATCAAGAGGAAGCTGCAGAAGGTGGCCACGATACCTGCTTGATCGATCTGCTTATTCCAGCTAGTAATTTCTTGGATAGATGCGAGTTTATTCATGAAAATTGGAGAGCTTATGCAGTTGGCCGCTGTCTATACGTTGAGCTACATTAGGTTAACGTTGAGTATTTGTAAAGAGGAGCAAACTTGTTCAATCAACATCATATATGAAGGTAGAGAGTTGAAACGAGCTGGCAACAAATACTTATAATGTTGAAATTTTCGTAACAAGATTCACACTTTTTTTTGCAAGTTCTATGCGTTTAAAAAAAAAAGAAATGTGCTTTCTCTAATGTTGATAATTTTTGTTGACTCGGTCTGTTTGCTGCTGTTTATAAATTTCAAATGCTATTTATAGTGCAGACGCTTTGTTCGACTTTATACGTCATCAGTCGTTCTTTAAAGACGTCGTTAACAATATTCTTTTTACGTCAGTTGCGAACGATAAAGGGAACTCGTATTTACGTATCGATGCGAATACGTGGGATGTGTGGTAGTGTTTTGTGATGTTTTATTTTGAACGACCCCATCAACGATCCATTGGTTTTGTTAGGTTAGCTGGGCGATTGAGATTAGTGTGTGAATGGGGTGATCGATTAAGTTCTGAAATGATTAAAAATGGAAATACGCTTTCTGACTGAATTGCAATAAAGGAAAATAATTTATGGACGGATGTGAAACGTTTTGTTTTAGGGAACTTTGCAGTGATGGATGTAGGACTAGTTTCGTCAAAATAACCTTAGTCAGCAGTTGTGTTTCGCCAGATTTTCCCGTATTTCGCTGGATAGTTTAAAAATGGAGGTTTATATATTATTGTTATTATTATTATTGTTACTATTACTATTACCATTCAAATTCTAAACATATAGTGACGTATTTATTCAACATAAATCGCTTTTGCTTTGTGAATTTGGATATGATAATACGAATCGTGGGGGAAAGCAATCAATGAAATATTTTTGGAATTGTCGATCAGAAAGAGGGCAAAGATGGATGAAATGTTGTACATCTGTGTTCAACAATCCAGTTTTTTTTTTTTTTTAAATCCTTCATGTTTTTTAAATACTATTGATTGTAGATATTATTAAACGTTGTTGATAAGCGTTTTGAATGGAGTATTTAGAAGCACTGAGTGGTTGTTTCATGTCTATCAAAAATGGAGAAGATGAATGAAGCGATGTTCAGTTGTATTGCCTAGTTGATTAGTTGAACTTGCTTAAGTTACAATCTAGTATGTAAGGAATAGTATGGTTGTTGAAATATATAGTATTGTATAGTTTATGACATTTCCAGCCCGTTAATGTAAATCACTGTATACGTAATACACAAAATTTTTTCTCTGTCGTTTTTAGACTAGCGGCGAACATTGTTGTATGAATTGTATGCCGAGTTGAAAACGATGACGAGTGAATTTGAAATTTCGGTTTTTGTGCCTTTGTTTGGCATTGTTTTTGCTTGTTGCAACAAATGATTTCTTGTTGTTTTTTTTGTTTTGCTGAAAATATGTTATGTGACTTTTGATGACGAATCATTAAAGATTTTTTAGAAAATGAATGTTCCATGGAATTTTTACTTGAATGTGGCTCCTTGATATATCCGCTTAATTATCTATTTCACCAATCACAAGGTTTTTGTTTTCAGTAGTTGATGTTCTATCGTATTTGATTTTTTTAGGACGTCTATTTTTTCGACCTTCATTGATTTGATTTAAAGAAAATGAGAGAAAAATAACTTATATGCTTTCGCTGTTCTCTGCCTGTCCTCAATTGCCTCCTTTCTACACCAGCACAGATACAGGAAGTGATTCAGAAGCTGAGGTGTAAGCTGATTGACCTCATTCCTTCGTCGAAATTGTGCCACAAGATGATTTTCATTTGCTGGGGTTGCAGCGCTTTGAAGCTAACAAGGTTGTTATGGTACTACGCACGTACTTGTCATTAATATTAACTGTTCTGTATTGCGCGATTGTTTCATCGCCAAGGGACGTGGCCTAACTCTTCTTTGTTAACCCCCTTTTCCCTCCTTAGTTTTTTAAATCTCCATGTCCCCCAGCCAATCAGATCACGCACAACCGACTCGATGAGGAGCTCTTCTTGGCGTTCAGTTGTGGGATTTACGCATGTGTTACGCATGGAGTGATGATGCTCGTCCTCAAGCACTGTTCGCTAAGAGTGGTGATAGAGAGGAGCTGCATAGTTCTCGTCACAATGCACCTTTGCCTCGAAGGGGTATTTTTGTACTGAAGTGATTCAAAATGGATGGAGCCGATTTGGAGTCGAAATGCATATGCCCAAATCAAGATCCTTTTGGGCTTTCAGACAAGCTGATTCAAAGTTATGCGGATTTTAAGTTTGCAAAATATACTTTAGGTTTTGAAAACGTCTTGATTTGAGCCCGTGCATCTCAATATCAAATCAGTTATGATCACCATCGCTCACTTCAAATCCGAAAATGCGTTCTCAAAGCTGTGGCGTAACATAAGTATCGGCCATCGTTTCTATGAAGTTATTCCAAGTCGATCCTAAAAATAACGAATCATTTTTCTCCCATCCCATAGGCTTTAGTGATGGTGGGGAATTCAGTTTTGTTTCAATGGTCAGTGCTATTGTGATAACCGGATCCCCAGCTAGATTCATTCCTAGTTGCTCGTTTATGGATCGATGTCATATCGGTGATGGTCCCGCTCGCCTTTCCGATATTTCGTCACCCTCGCTTCTTTTTTCAAAAACTTCTAATGTTGCAATCAATGGTCTGCTCGAAATTTTCCAATCTGGGACGGAATCAGAGAATTTCACCGAACCCGGCCTAAATGCACCTCTTCCCTTTCCCTTCCCTCTCACCTCTCCCACCACCACCACCACCACCACATAATTTTACTTTAGAAAATTCAGTCGAATTGTTATATGAAATCTTGCTGTTAGTCGTTCTGTTACGCATGAGATTTACATTGTTTTATCATGAGAAGTTTCGCTGTGAGTCGAGATGAGCGTCTTCGCGCTGGAAGACGAAGAGCACGCGCAGGAAATGGATTTCCTGCGATTTGACAATTGCATCATCTCAAATTTTTCGCTACAGGAGTTCTACAGCAAGCACGGACCCACCGTGTCGTTACTCTTTTTGGTTAGTTGAATTTTTCGGGTGTTCACTGAAGCCTTGGTTTCTTGGAAGAGGACTTGAATCATCGAATGCCCCAAGACTCTTGAGACATGGAGCCTCACGTCAAAGCGTCGCAGAAAAGGGCACTAATAGGGAAGAAGCTAAAGCTAGGAATGGAATCGAATCTTTTATTTAATCGATAAGCAAGTACAAAGATGTAGTACATTTTACGATAGTACAAAGATGATACCAAGAGATGTAACTAGATACAATCAGATACAGCCATAATAAAGAGTAGATTTCATTTGACGATATGCACGTCATTTAATCGAGAATCTTTCTCTTAAGTTTACATTGTTTCTCAACACGGCATCGTTACATCGCTCGGTGTCTCATGGTTCTTAGTCCGTAATTTGTTGCGAAAGTTTCAGGGAGCTTCATAAAGCGCTTCATTTAGTCTGGTGGGAAACATCGAATCGAATCGAATCTTTTATTTAGTCGATAGGCAATAACTACCTTTACGACAATACAAAGAACATGACCCTGTGCAACCCATCTCGATCCTAACGTAGGCGAAGTGCTCCAAAACTAGACCATTATCGAACGTATATGAGCTTATCCTACCCAACAATTGATGGGAGAGATTTAAAGCCATAGCGCGGTTTCAGACTGTGAGTGCGACCCACTTGGAAGATGTAAAAAGAACTATCAAAACATGGAGAAGGAGGAGGCGAAAGGAAACAGAGAAAAAGGGAGATGAATCCTCAAACCGTTGTAGCTGAAGATAGTCTGGAACAAATTTTGCAGGATGATTTACCAAGATTGCCGCTCGTTGGTTTTTCAATAATGCCAGCGCAGGCGATCGCTGAGCATAAGCTGAGAATTGATCCGTTGGTCTTCTACAAGGACTGGAATACTTGGCAAGACGAGCATACAATCACGTGGGCCAACAGACCAGTCGTCAAATGTTAGCTCATTTCTGTTATTACGTTGATGTTGCACAGACTTTGATAGTCGGCTGATGCGCTTGAGAGAGATCTGGCGTTTGAATTGTATAAAGTTAGTTTCCCTTTTAAGATGAATATCCGAGTCAGAATTTGAGATCTTCGTTTGAGTCTGTTTATTGTCGTAGTGCAGCTGGGAAGTGTAGCAAAAAGTAGCGCGTTAATAAGAAAATAATAGTTAGAGTCATGAAAGTTTCGAGTCATTCTCAAAAAGTGCAGGTGACCGTCTTAGGCGTGAAGGTGATGGTAATGATGAGAGTTCTTGTCGTTGACTCCTCACATAAAATCTTTAATTGCTCGTCAAATAGGTGATTTGAAGGGAGCCAACAAGGAGCACACATGAAGTTGATTTCGTGGCACACCTTCGCACATACCCTTTATATGTCAATGAGAATAATATGTGAATGGGGCTTGAATATAGCACAACTCAAAGGGCAGTAGACGAATATGTGTTGTTCACTAATTGATCACACTTTAGGTTCTTTCGACTGAACATATTCATGTAATGAGTGCATGTCGTACAGTTGAATAAAAGTGAGCAAACCGTGAACGAGATCATTGTGATGTTTGCTTTGCAGTCGACGTTTTGCGCATCCTGATACGTATGGATACGAACGGCATATCGGTGCGCTATCGCATGAACTGCTATCCGACCACCTGCGAGCGTTCATTCGACTTTCCGCCTGGTTTTCGAAGCGCATACTTGGCTATCGCAGGCAAGGATATATTCGAACCGAAGGTATTTTATTGTGAACAAATTTTGCCTCACTTTTTATCTGGGCGAGTATGAGATTGTTGTTTCGCTTGGTTTGCATACCGATGATGTTGAAGGGAATGTTGAAAGCATAAACCGTGGAAATTTTAAAGAAAATTTCGATAAAATCGTCCCAGATGCAAAATTCCAGGCAAGGCCAACACCTTTCAATTTTTGCTAAAGCATCTTCTTTAGCGTCGTTCCCTCCTCAGTTTTCCTGCACCTGCTGGAATGAACTACGTTGCACGGCTATTCCGTCCGCGACGGTTATGTTGAGAAAAATATATTGTACATTCTTCAGACTGTGATCACTTGCTTGCATTTAATTTTCAAGCACATTAGCAAATTTCCTTGTTTTTCTTTTGGTGTAAATGGCACTAAAATGGCACTTTGACGGGCGGTTAAGGACATCAATCGACTAATATAGATAGAGGGATTTATAAGAGCTTGATCCACTTATGTCCGTTGTTTGTCCTTTCTATAAATGATTGCGTCAGTTTGTGCAGTTACGCGGTACACACTGTGCATGTAAAGGGTGTACTTTATATAAATGATAGGTGGTGCATAAAGGAATATGTCCAGTATAGCGTCGTCTTAAGCATCTTTCTGGTGAGGTCGCAAAGAGAAGTAAAAATGTTCATACCGTTTAAAGCTAAAAGCATAGCTATGCATTGTTCTAAATGTTTGCTTTAAAACTATAGTTACAACCGACGTTATGAGGTGTAGCTGACACCGTTATGAACGTATTTCCATCTAGCGTATAGATGACATTATGAAAGTTTTTGCCCGTCCACAGCGTCTGTCAATTACTACATGATTCAACATACGCATAGCAGTCGGTCCAACTCTTCCGAATGTTGCGATTTCCAGTCAGTTTTATAGGGGACTAGCATATCCACGATTTCCCGATCGGTAGGACGAGGGTACAAAAGTTAGAAAACGAATGAGAGCTTTTACAAACTCGGTAACGGGTTTCCGCAGAAACTTTCTGAGATTTGATTCCTTCCAATTAATGGTTTCTTGCGGTATTAGAAGTGTGAAGTATCTTGCCTGAAAGTTGTTGATTCAGGGTGAGACGTGCAAAATTTCAATAATGAGTGCACAGCAGATGATGAGGTGGATAGCTAAAAAGAAGCAGTCTGCCGTGTCCGCTCAAGGAACAATGTTGAACTCTTCAGAGGCCTGTCGACCTCCTCAGATGGTCGCATCCACTAATGCAGTCGTCCAGCCGGTTGGTTATTGCCTTCAGTTTGCTGGGAGCGTTTAGGCGCTCTATTTGGCCAACCTGTAGTCTCTATGCAGTAGCCTATGGGCGGGCGGAGGAGAGGAGGGAGTAAAAAGAGATGGAAAACTACAGAGATACATATTCATTTTTCAACAAAGCATCTAAAATTTTCTTGCCGAGAAAAAAAGGTGAAAGTTCTGCATTCAAAAAAAGAAAATTTCAGTCGTCTAAACTAATGAATATGGAAATTTCCTTTCAATTCACCTGAATCTTCCCAACAGATAATTCACAGGGCTTCACTGTCGCTTGTGACAGTTAACCCAATGTAATTACACCTGTGTGAAATACAGTTTGTGAAAATGCAATAAACACTTTCTTTCGGCAGCTGTAATTCTATCGATTTGTTCTCCATCGATGCAGCTGGCAAACATCCTACCATCCACCTCGATCTTGCACTTGGCGCATTAGGAGTTTCCAACCGTACCGGACCCCAGGCGCAGAGATGACCGGAGCCACTCCAGGAGGCGATCACATAACCCGCAGTGCAATAAATATGAAAAAAAATTGAGTAAAATTGAACAGTTGGGGCTGCAGATCTAGATTTCATTCTTTTCCAAACGGTGCTAAATAGTGGAGTTATTGGAAATGAAAAAGTTAATGTTATTAAGTGATGGAAAGGATGTGTGCCATATAGGGATTATGGCAGTAAGGACGTGTGATATTTACAGACTGTGGCAGTAGGGATGTGTGTCATGTAGAGACTGTGGCAGTAAGGACATGTGATATTCACAGGCTGTGGCAGTAATGATTTGTGTCATGTAGAGACTGTGACAGTAAGAATGTGTGCCATTTAGAGACTGTTCGCCGTGAAACCGTTTGATGTAGTTACTGAGTAAAGTTTCAGCAAACAATGCCGAAATGCTTGATCTGCTTTGAAAACGACGTGGAAATGTTGTTCTTGCCATGCGCGCACGCATTGTGCTGTGAGGAGTGTAAGAACAATTGGGTCTCACACAAC
Organism: Toxocara canis; assembly: GCA_000803305.1. NCBI lineage: Eukaryota > Metazoa > Nematoda > Chromadorea > Rhabditida > Toxocaridae > Toxocara > Toxocara canis. The sequence goes on from JPKZ01002335.1 coordinate 254,545, forward strand.
ACTGCGACGAATGTTACCACCTTCTTGAACAAACGACCCGAGCTGGTATGCCCTGTATGCCGATGTGTCGGTAAGCTTTTCAATATATATGTATATATACATTATATATATATATACATATACATGTATATATATATATGTATGTACATATATACATATATACATATATACATATACACATATACATATATATATACATATGTATATATATATATATATACACGCGATATTTGCTTTGTTTTCACAGCTGAAAAAAAAGCATATAAATATGATTTGTTATTATATATATATATATATATATATATATATATATATATATATATATATATATATATATATATATATATATAGAAAAAAGCAAAGCATTACACTGCACTATATACATATATGTACATATATGTATATAGTGAAGTGTAATGCTTTGCTTTCACAGCTGAAAATCTTTACACGGTCTATAATGTTTTATGTATGCTGTCAATGTGTAATTTCGGCAATTTCTTCTGAGACTGCAATTCCGTCGACTTTCTTTGAAATGGTTGCAGAATAGCCTTAGTACGATGGCCAAGAGGTTGTAGCTAGAGTGAACGTCGTTAGTTGTATTCTGGTTTCTTGCTCATTGAGGAGGCGGTTGTTTGAGAATTTTTCATTTGATTTATTGCTTAATGTTTGAGTTAAATTCATTTTTCTAGTGACGGCGACTGGTCGTGTTTGGTTTACGTGTGGTTCATGTCGTTTGTGTGGTTGCGCTGAGATGACTGCTGTGGCTGGCGGAACTGGCGGTTGCGGGTGCGTGATCGGCTGTTACAAAGAAGCAGTAAAGGTACTCAAACGAGGAAGCTCGTGTCCAGTTTGTGGCAAGAGGATCATCGAAATCGTTCAGGTGTTTATTCAAAGTGATGGTTCCACAGGGCTTGGTTGTTGAATTTTTGGTTACTAGTGTTGTTTTAGTTGTCTTTGCTGAGGTTTTGAACAGTGAGGGAAGGGAAGGGAGTGGAGAGGGCTGAGAACCGATATGCACCATCTTTGGTTCTCACTGTGTTTGCTCGGTTGCGTCACGATATCTTGCAGTGTGGAGGACTATACGCAGAGTAATACGGGATATATGTGATATTATCATCTTTCTTGCATTTTCTTATAAATGTTAGGCAGGTGCAACGCAGTTGATCTCAACGAAATGTGGCGATGACGCTAGCGAAAGCTCAGTTGACTATGCATATCGGAGACATTGCCAAAAAAGGAATCAAATTTCCTGCTTCTAAAAAGAAGGGGTCGCTCTCGCTTCTAGCTTTTTTTTATCATCGTTGCCTATACACATTAGCTCTTTGCTCCTATTTGTCACTTTGTCAGTGCCGTAATTGCATACTCGCTTTGTTGTACTGTGATGTCGAGGTCTTCACCAAATTCGATTACAGTTTGTTGATCTCGTTTCATCGATCTCACTAGCACAATAATGTCACCACGAAGAGATGACCTTTATGCTGACAGTCGTTGTCTTTGAATGTTAGATATACGCATATAACCACTACCATTCAATGTTTGGAGGTTGAGCAATAATAACTGTCTAGTGTTATAAGTCTCCCAGCGATATCAGCCGTAGTATTTGAGTGGTCAGATGGCATTCGGAAGTGTATATTGACCGACGTTTCCAACTAAGTAATTATATAAACCATAGTTTAAGGCATTGACGCGAAATTGAATGGACTTTTCTATACAGGTGTTGCACATTCGTCACTATTTCAACTACTTTAACATATTATGAGTCCATACTTGGTGGTATGCAGTTTGTTTGCCTTACCCTAATCACTTTTGCTTTTTCAGCAATTGTTGTCCTAGCTGTTCGGTTTCTTGCCGTCCGGCGTTGCGCCTTTATGAAAAAGGCTTATGCAGCAGATCGATCATTTCGATGAAAAAGCTTGCTAAGATGCATTTCATTTCGCTTGTGCAACTTGGAATTGAAAATGATCATCCTGAAATTGGGACAGCAGTTTCGGAAACTATTTAAACTTCATTCAGTTTTTATTCAATTCAATCTTTATTGTGTAAGCCAAGATTTGATACGCCTGACGCAAAATCGAATGGGCTGTTATGTTGAAGTTTTCCATATTCATGTAAATAAAGGCTATTCTTCTTCTAAGTTTCTTCTTTGCATTGGTCTTTCTTTCTTCGTTCATTAGGCCACTGCAGGCTTAGCAGTAAACGATTCTGTGCTCGGCTCGTACAGGAACATTTGTACTGTAGACGAATAACGTTTGAAATGGAAGCAGAAAAACGCAAAAGAAACAGTCAGAGTAATCACGTCACAATGCATCGACTTTACCTTCCAACGGTATTCTGAGGATTGTTCGTTTGCCTTCAGTGTAAGACCACTTGAACAAGAACTGGCAAATGAGGCATTCCTGTCGAGGTGGGGGGGGGGGCAATGCAAGGCTGTGTGTTCAGGCCTGGTGGAGAAGTTGGCATCACTCTACTAGTTGAGAAAAAACAAAAGGCTTTTTTGAAGAACGATGCTAGACGGCATCTTTTGAACTGTGCAATCTGCAATACATCAAAAACGCTATATCATCGTATAACAAATCCTGTTTGTTAAATACTGTAAACAACATATTTCCACGTGCACGGCATTCTTGAATGCATATTTTCCTCCGCTCAATTATGTTTGCATAGAAAGCGCGTATAAAAAGAATCGTTTCGGCCGTCGATTCATTGTATATGCAGCCGTCTTGTTGCGCTCGTGGCGTACGCTAACGTGCTCATCGTTTAGGTTCGAGCGGACGGTTTGACGGCTTCGAGACGCGCATATTGGTTGATGTTGAATGCGGTTTGTTTGTTTCGGGGAAGGTATGTTCCGTTCTTTATTCGAAGGAATGGTTCAGAAGACTTAAGTAGTATTGGGATTTGTGCTATCAGTTCAATTACCGCGTACTTTTGTATAGGTTTTATGTAAAGTAGGTGTTTTTTGGAACTTGAATTGCTTGTTTATTGATCATGCGTTTTTTTCGTCGATTAATCGATAACTCGGTGAACGAGCCCACTAATAAAGTTTATTTATAAAGTGAGGAATGTGTTAAATGAGTGTGTTAAATGTGTTAAATGAGGAAATGTGTTAAATGAGGAATGTAAATGAGTGTAAATGAGTGTAGTGTAAATGAGTGTAGAAATGTAAATGAGTGTAAATGTTAAATGTGTTAAATAAAGTGTTAAATGAGGAAATATTTGACAATATGAGACGAACATAGAAGTTTAAGGTAATAATATCAGAGAATCTGAAGCAAACTGAAATCATAGATTTTTGTTCTTTACGATTAGTGAGAATAGTTTTTTGCAGTGTGAAAGCAGCTGAAAATTGTGGAACGATTGCAGTGAAGAGTTTTTGTTGATATGTCTCGTCCAGGTTGTAAAACGGCGATTGCTAAAGATCGAAAAGTTACGGTGACCAAAAATGCACGTAAGTGCTTCTACATTTTTACTTATTGAACGGATGGCCATTCGGCTGCAACAACCTGTTCGGTTAAAACAGGGAGGTGAACTCAATGGATTAGTTTCTCGTGCATTCCGATCTATAACTAAGGAGGAAAGAGCGAGACATTGACCATTAACGTAATTGCATATGCAGTTCAATTTAAGAAGATGCCTTTTAAAATGCTCGCCAAACAATGGTGCATTCTGAAGAATTTTTACAGAAAAGGGAAACGTGATGATTGTTCGAAAAGAATTATACATATATACATTTTCAAATTGTATGCCATGATAAGAGCATAGTTATGAGAAGCAACACTTGGATAGTGATTTTACAGTGGTGAAGCCGAAGAAGCAAAAAAAACCAACTATCATCTAGAAGAAGAAGAAGAAGAATAGTCTTTATTCATATGTATGAAGAAAACTGTACGCGGCAGTAAGGCAGTAAGATATATAACAAAACGGTACCAACATAAATGCGCTTATATAAGCACATTTGTAGATGAAATTGCACATATGTACAGGCAACAAACGCATGTAATAAGCAAGGAATAGCAAGTAAACGAGTTGCACATGTATATATAGAAAAAGCAGAATCATTCAGCATAATGAAGTAAGCGAAGCATATGAGTATGAGATATGACTCAATAAATTAAATGAGCAATTGTTCTGAGGTCAAATGAGTCGAGGCGGTTTATCAACACGGAAAGATTCTGCGCCTCAGCGATTCTACTGGGAAGTTCATTCCAAACACGAACTAATCTGGACTGGAAGCAATAGAAGACCATTGTTCATAGAATAGGTTGTGTTTGATAATTGATAACAGTGGGGTCGTCTTTCACGTTGATCAAGAAGCGCAAATAAACTGTTTAGAGGTGTATCAGTGAAACCTCTGACAATTTTAAAACATAGTGCTAGGTCAAATTTAAGTCGGCGATACTCCAAAGGTTCGAGATCAAATATCTTCAACCTGGCCATCTACTTGCGTTGTTCTAAGCGTAAGTAATCGAAAATATACATGTTGCACAAAACGCTTTCATCGATCATTTTAGCACATGCAATGATTGATTGTAATGCAATTGATCTCTCGAATGTGTTTTGCAACTGAAATACTCTACAATTAAGGCAATTTCAGTAAATGTTCACACACATTGTTTATCTTTCTTTTGTTTGAAATTAATATTTATTAAATGCGCTCTGAATACTTCCATTTAATTTTACAAACTCAGCGTATCAATTGCGAGGAATTACTATTTCATTAGTGCGAACGTCTACTACTGTTCTTGCGTGACAGCTAAAACAACAGTGTATAGTCTTAAGTATCTCTCTTCAAAGTGCTATAATATTTTAACTAAAAAAACGAAAATCATGAATAATTTCTATGTGAAATTATTGAAACACTTCTAAGCATTGATGCTCATCCATTGAATTTGTTGCCTCCCATAGCGATCGAGATCGAGAATCGTCTAGCCGTTACTGTGCATAGCAAGTAGACGTGTTATGCTTTATTCCATATTTGATGAGGTTCATTTTTAGCACAAAAGTGCGGCTCAAAACAATTGCCAAGGCGTATTGTCACAAGGGCTATGCAAGAATTTGCTGGTGAGCATTGTTCTATAATCATTTGTTGATTTGAAAGACGAGTGCATCTTTCTTGTACTACTTACTTGTACTACTTACTTACTATGGCACATCGTTGTAAAACTTTGTGATTCAGGGCATAGTAAGCGGAATTGTTCAAAAAAAAAGAAGTTCAACTGTAGTAGGCAAGTGTATCTGAGTGCATAACTGTAAATGAACATTTCGTTGAAAATGCGGTTCGATTATTTGAGAAGCTATTTAACTGCCGTGAATGCCACCAAATTTTTCCTTTCAAGAAAGCAAATTTGATAAATGGAATAAAAATATTGCACAGAAACATTAAAGAAGAATTCGTTGATTTTGCGGGTATTGTAAGCGTTTCCTTTGTGTTATGATTGGCACCGCTAAGAAAACGATTCATACCGATAACCTATAATTAGTCATTTTTTCCGGTTTATGATTGCCCACTTCAAGTAGCCCATCTTGTTTGTATTGTTGAAATGCTGTTGTTTCGTGAACGAAATACAGTGAATAAATTAAAGCAGCGTTTTTGTTATGACGAATGTGCATCTGAACTTACCTCGAGCTATCGATTTACGAAGTTAACGAACTAATGGTTTTATAGGACGAAATGCTCATGTAGGACACAATCTACTGCTGTGTGATTTAGATCCGTTTAGCTTGTCGGCGTATAAAGCGACCATTATTAAATTTAAGTCGGCGATACTCCAAAGGTTCGAGATCAAATATCTTCAACCTGGCCATCTACTTGCGTTGTTCTAAGCGTAAGTAATCGAAAATATACATGTTGCACAAAACGCTTTCATCGATCATTTTAGCACATGCAATGATTGATTGTAATGCAATTGATCTCTCGAATGTGTTTTGCAACTGAAATACTCTACAATTAAGGCAATTTCAGTAAATGTTCACACACATTGTTTATCTTTCTTTTGTTTGAAATTAATATTTATTAAATGCGCTCTGAATACTTCCATTTAATTTTACAAACTCAGCGTATCAATTGCGAGGAATTACTATTTCATTAGTGCGAACGTCTACTACTGTTCTTGCGTGACAGCTAAAACAACAGTGTATAGTCTTAAGTATCTCTCTTCAAAGTGCTATAATATTTTAACTAAAAAAACGAAAATCATGAATAATTTCTATGTGAAATTATTGAAACACTTCTAAGCATTGATGCTCATCCATTGAATTTGTTGCCTCCCATAGCGATCGAGATCGAGAATCGTCTAGCCGTTACTGTGCATAGCAAGTAGACGTGTTATGCTTTATTCCATATTTGATGAGGTTCATTTTTAGCACAAAAGTGCGGCTCAAAACAATTGCCAAGGCGTATTGTCACAAGGGCTATGCAAGAATTTGCTGGTGAGCATTGTTCTATAATCATTTGTTGATTTGAAAGACGAGTGCATCTTTCTTGTACTACTTACTTGTACTACTTACTTACTATGGCACATCGTTGTAAAACTTTGTGATTCAGGGCATAGTAAGCGGAATTGTTCAAAAAAAAAGAAGTTCAACTGTAGTAGGCAAGTGTATCTGAGTGCATAACTGTAAATGAACATTTCGTTGAAAATGCGGTTCGATTATTTGAGAAGCTATTTAACTGCCGTGAATGCCACCAAATTTTTCCTTTCAAGAAAGCAAATTTGATAAATGGAATAAAAATATTGCACAGAAACATTAAAGAAGAATTCGTTGATTTTGCGGGTATTGTAAGCGTTTCCTTTGTGTTATGATTGGCACCGCTAAGAAAACGATTCATACCGATAACCTATAATTAGTCATTTTTTCCGGTTTATGATTGCCCACTTCAAGTAGCCCATCTTGTTTGTATTGTTGAAATGCTGTTGTTTCGTGAACGAAATACAGTGAATAAATTAAAGCAGCGTTTTTGTTATGACGAATGTGCATCTGAACTTACCTCGAGCTATCGATTTACGAAGTTAACGAACTAATGGTTTTATAGGACGAAATGCTCATGTAGGACACAATCTACTGCTGTGTGATTTAGATCCGTTTAGCTTGTCGGCGTATAAAGCGACCATTATTTTCGCAGGTGAACATTGTCTGCATGTCGTTTTTGAGTTTGCTTAATCCGCTTACCCATTTCCTTGGTAACCAAGACTTGTTGAGTGTTTTCAGCTCCACACATAGCAGCGATGGATGTTAAGCCAAGTCAGGCCGCGAGAACAGTGATGCGGGACTTCGTTACGGAGGTAGTTAGAAAAGGTATCGATGCCCTCGTCGATGAGTATAACAGCTTGAAGTTTAGTTCTTTCATATTTTCTTTCGGTTCATCAACTTTCCATTACTTTTTTTTCTCACGCTTTCATTTTCCGCCGTTTGAAATAGCGGCTTTTGAGACAACGTTCAACAAGCAAATACGTCTATGTGTCACTGCCCGCGGGCATATTAGCACCCTTTTACTTGGTAAAAAAGTTGCACAAAAAACCCATATGGAAGCCATGACACATTTGTGGGGAAACGAATATGCATTGGTCGCCAACAGAACAGCAAACCTAACCCCATTTGTATGCGCTTTTGACATTTTAATTGTCCATCGAGTTGACATCATAGCGTTCTAGTGTACGGATGAATATCTCGATTAGCTCAGTCAGTTTCCGTTTGCACAATGTTAGAAACGAAATATTCTACTTTATTAATGGTTGTTTGGAGGATTGTTCACTAAAAGCATCCTTACTTTAGCAGTTTACTTGTTTACCGATTTATTAGCACGTCATAAACGCAGCAATTGGAAATGAGGCACTTCGGGAACATTGATGAACAACTCCTTTGGGAAAGCTTACGGGGTGAAAAGTGCTGGAAAATTGAAAAAATTGAAAAAATTTCTTTTCGCTATTTTCTCGCAAGCGACATGCTCAGAATACGTCGTCGTTTTGCTGCTATCTGCTTCTGATGGTGTGGCACGGGTTCTTATGGGACGGTATGGCACAAACTGTGTTCATTTTCAGGTAGTGGCAGACCTGGTAATGTAGAAGCAGAAAGGGTTATTTTCATGGGGTAGCAGAGCGGTGAAGGGGATTATTTTGACAGGCTGGTAGAGGAGGGTGGTGAGGAGGCGGATAGGGATATTGTTGTCTTTGCAAGTTTACATTTGCAAATCGCATCACCACAACCACCCGTTAGGACCCCTTGCCATATTCACATCACCACAACCACCCGTTAGGACCGGTTGCCATATTCAATTTCATACCATTTCGCTAACCTCATGGGAAGCTAGACGTCATTAAAGAAAGCTAAAAATTTTGCATGAATTTTTCAACTCATATTGGTGCCTTTTTTGGTCGGTTGAGCCGCAGGGAAAGCGAGGATTTGTTGGGACATGTGTATAAGCTGCTGAGCTAATTGGAATGCGAGTTTCCGTTATTTGAGGGCAACTTGTAAAACCCTTTTACCGACGAGCGAATTGCCAAAGCGCATATCGCGCCAAGTCAACTAACACGTCCACTTGTTTCTTATGGAAATTAGTGATTCATGGAGACCTATACACGCGTATTCGCTTATCTCATTTGAAACAGAAACGTTTTGATAATCCTCGTCCAAACCGTATGGCAAAATTGTAACGATTTTTTTTTGAGAAATTGTGTTTTTTTTAGGTGAATCCATATGAAATAAACCACGTCAGCTTTGATCGAAATAAAGAGAAGAACAGATACAAAGGTGCTGAATTGTTTAGATTTTTGAGAGAAAATGGCCAAGTATCGCTTTTATCTTGCCATTTTATACTATATTGCGGCCAGGTAAAAGCGATATCGCATGTTTAATTGAACAGTTTTGTTAGCTGCATGGGATGCTAACATAGTGTTCGGAGGGTTTATTAAAGTTTAATTAACTCGAATAATTGATTGAGGTCGCCGTGAGTATCGAATGTGTTACTTTTGAAAATTTCGCTTCTGAGGTAATACAATTAAGAAATAGTTGTTAGAAAATAAAATGACAAAATTTTTCTCAGCTGTAGTCTAAGGCTTAGTCCAGATTTTTTTTTGTTGTAAGACAGTCAACCCGAAAGTATTCCCTATGAATGGTCACATAATTTGCAGCAATTAATGCGACAAATGTTCCGCTATTGGCGAAAATTCATTTCAAAGCACTTCATGAAACTATCAAACGTTTCATGAAGTGCTTTGGAATGAGATATCCATCGGGTAGTGGTTGATATACCCAGCGGGTAATGGCTGATATACCCACCGGGTAGTGGCTGATATACCCTCCGCGTAGTAGCTGACATAACCACCGGGTAGTGGTTCATGTACCCACCGGGTAGTGGTTGATATACTCGCCGTGTAGTGGTTGATGTACCCACCGGGTAATGGTTGATACACCCAGCGGGTACTGGTAACATTCGAAACAATGCTAATCTGGATGCATCAGAAATCGGCATAAAAGGTAATGTGCAATGCGAAAAATGTTCGACTATGCGGTACGATAGCAAAATGTGTTTTGCAATTGTACGCGTCAAACATTCTTCAAGAATACAGCGATGAAGCGTTACCTGCTTTATGCTCATGAGTAGTCCGTACCTTATGTGACATGTGAAGAGAATTCGACGATTTTAAAGCTAAATATTTTTGAAGGAACGCCCTGTTACTGAATATTAATTAGTTTTTGCATGGCCAGTTGCCTGGCAAATTCATTTGCCAGGCAACTGGCTATGCGGAACTATAAAAAACCGAAAAAAAATCATTAAACTATTAAAAAATCTTTAAGGAACCATAAAACTGAAAAATTGAAAAATCTGAAGAAAAGCCGGAAAAAAACTGAAAAAAGTTGAAAAAAATTCATTTGTTTCAATTTTTTTTATGGTTATCTGTTGTGTTGCACTTCACAATATTTTTTTAGCGTGCTAAGCTAGCAGTATGCTATACGTTCACATAAATCCTTATGGTTCAAGTAATATATTTTTTAGATATAGTCTGTATTGAGGAAAGTCGTGTGAGACTGACATGGCCACCGGATAATAGTAACGACTACATACATGCTAACTGGGTTAAAAGTAAGTGATTTGCCTTACGCTTATTTCATATGTTTAATTTTCATCGAATACTTTAAGCAAACATAAAATCACAGCTCATAGCTCATTTTAATGAAAGAAAATGACCTAAAAATTGGGTGGCTATATTCATTTCACTCGTCTTCGTCCATTTCTGGTCGTTTTATTGGAACTGTCGATTTCTGATGTGTGTATCGTTCTTAGCTTTAAAGTTTCCTTAACATCATGACAGCATTTTGGATGCAAAAGGCAAGTAACCAGTAACTGTTTGTGCACCTTTTAATTATCGAACGCGCTGATGATGGAATGTTCTCCCAAATCCGAAATTGCTCGTTCAAATCATGAGATCTTACGGCTATTTCGTTTGTTTAGGTGTTTTTTTGGCTTAAGTCTCGCTCGCTTCATTCGCAGAACACTTGAAAGGCTTTACTTCATGAAAACGCACTTTAAACGAGCTGTAGATATCTCGTTTTAGAAATATTTGATTCCGCTTTCGGATAGCATTTTTCTTCACTTTTAAGACAAATTCTATAAGCTAGCGCAACCGCACATTAAAAGATTTGAAATAAAAATTTACATAATGTCATAGTTGATCCAACGGACGTGTAACTTCAATTTCCGTTATGCGCTTTTGTTGGCTAAATATGTGATCTTTTAAATCGAAGCATTTTGTGGTATATTTCGCCCGTTCCCATATAAGTTTTGTTGAGGCAGTGATATTGTTTTGTCTTGTCAGAGTTGTTTCGAGGTTTGAGTTCATCGAAGAGTGCAGAATGGTTTCAGAGTTGGGTGGTATGGACAAAGAGATAATTTGCACACAAGCACCAATGACGAGTACGATTGCCGACTTTTGGAGGATGGTGTGGCAAGAAAAGTGCATCGCCGTCGTTATGCTTTGCCGTGTTGTCGAGAATGGTCGCCCCAAATGCGTACAGTACTGGCCGCTCAAACTCAACCAGACGGTCATCACTTCGTACATTTCTTTCGATTCCAAGAAAACGCATGTGTTTTTGCTCTTGTTGTCTGGAAACATTATTGCGCAACGCAATTTTTATTTCAACAAAAAAAAGTGAATATGAAAATATTTTCATAAAGGTCGAATTTCTTCGTAGAAATAAAGCTTTACTTTTTTTGTGGATTATGAGTAATGGAGGCAGTGGTTAACGGTTTGATGAATATTTATAAAATTGGAAACTACAATATAGGAAGATTGGTTAATGAGTTCAGTAACTAAGATGACGAGGAGTGGAGGAAAGGTTTGTTGAAAAGTTCTAGCGGAATTGCAGCAACCGTACGTGCTTAAAAACATTTCAGAAGATATGGTTTTGCCAGTTTGGAAGACGATTTACGAGTTAATGAGTCAGTTTATAAACGCCAGTTTTAATTTAAAGCTCATGATTCTTGAAATTTGCTTACGAAGGTTTATTGTTCGTAGATGTCAGTCTGTGGACTACATATCAAGAACGATGGAGTCGAAGAAATTCCCAACGAAATTATTTATACGCGACTCATTTTGAGCGGTAAATGTGATGCTTATAAGATTTTGAGCTTATGAAGGCAAGATCATCAATCGGATATGATCATCATACCGCTTAAACGATATTAATTGGCTTTAATCATCTGAAAAGGTTTAAATGCCTAGCGGCCATCAATCGGATATGATCATCATACCGCTTAAACGATATTAATTGGCTTTAATCATCTAAAAAGGTTTAAATGCCTAGCGGCCATCTCGTTGTTTTTTCGCCGTTTCCATAGCGAAAAATAAACTTAACGAACTTATGGGGCAGAAATGTTCATCAAAATTTAAGTGTCATAATTTTATAAAATTTAGGAAGAAATTCATAAAGAGTGTATAATGATTTCATATGGTCGTAATATATCGTAGTTTGAAGCTGAACGTCAATGAAATGTTTAGCTTGAGAGTAGTATAGCCACGTTGATATCTGCTTCGAGCGTTCAGCTTCCAGCAGTTTGTGGATTGATCTCTTATATTCTGTTCCTGGCAAAAGCGATATTCTTGTGTAGAGAATTCGTAATGTTAGCGACAAATAGGCTAGTTTCATAGAAACGTGAGCAAATAATAATCGGTAATAAGTATGATGGCATAGAATGGATTACACAAAACCCAACATGTATATGAGGAGTAGATAAACGATTTGAATGATATCAATGATAATGGCTAATCGAAATTCCAGCCTACCAGACGAAGAATTAGATGAAAATTTTTCAGAACTTTTGCTATAATTTAAGAAATCATCATCGTTTGGGTTAAACCATTTTGCGATTCGATAATTGTGCGGAGAAAGAATTACTTGAGAATTGTAAGTTAAGATTTTACATTTATTAATTTGTATAAAATCATATAAGATTTTTTAAGGTCCAAATGAGAACGGAGGTGAGCGTACTCAAATTGTGAGACATGTGCTTTGGAATGGATGGCCTGATAAAGGTGTACCTCGTTCAACGACTGGAGCCCTTCGCCTTATCATACGTACCCAAACATTATCACCAGTGATTGTCCATTGCTCTGCAGGTGCTGGATTCGAATGACTTTGCCCAAAAAGCACCAATTATGGCTTCACAGATAGAACTGGAAGAATCGTCGCGAAAACCTAGATGAGATGATGCTGAAAATTGAAAGAAACAGTACAAGTAGCAAGCGCGTTTTCATAACTGAAAAGGGTTTCACAAAACAAAGCGTTTGCTATGTAGGGGAGCATCATTTTCCTCACAATTCTTTTGCTTAAGACGTTTTAGCGCCAATGCAGAAAACATTATAGGATGAACTGAGGGGGGAAACCTTACTCTTACTTACTTTGAGTTTAATTTGTAAGTATGCATGAAGATTGCCTTTGATTGTTCTCTTGGAACAGTTGTTCTTTTTTTTTTCGCTTTTTATGTTTCTAAATCCAACTATTGTTCGTTGATCGTTCAAAAATTGCGAATACTACGCACATCCTTTGCAAACGGAGAAAGAGGACGATTTTGAACGATGTGCAGAAAGCAGACGCGCTCTCCTATATCACTTTTTTTTTCGGAAACGATCGCTAATCAACAAGAATCATTGCGTTCGGAATTTCTAAGAAGGTGCACACAGATGGACATATTTTGATCTTGCGAATAGTCACCTCTAACGGTTGTATTGGCCAACAGGCAGCTTCATCATCGTTCTCACTAAGTATATCGCAGATCGACGTCGTACAGACTATCCTGTGAAACACTCACGTCACATTTTAATCCATTGCTGTGCTTTTTGTCAAACAATGTCGAAAAATCTCATGACACTCATAAGAAAGAGAGATGGAACATGGAGAGGATTCGTGTTAAAGAGCTGGGATAAGATATGCCTGAATTCCATGTGTCAGTGTGTTAAGAGAAAGCTTCCTTATCAAACTTGCTCATCTCAAACGTGTTAAATTGTTCTACTGCAAAAACGAGTGTCAATAAGAGAATTCTGGCTGTCTGCACGAGGAAGAACTGCCAGTAAAACCTGTACATGCAGAAAAGAGAATTTCTACCTGACAAAGAGATTTGTGTCTGCAAAATATTTTCGTATAAAGACGGGTGAAATCCCGTCCACCAGAGAACGAAGCTGCATACAACCATTAGTAGGTGATGTATTTCATTGTGTGTACTCTCTTAAGCATTTGAGGTGTTGGTCGAACAGGAACAATTGTCGCGTTGGATGCTTGCATGAGGGTTCTTTCTTCTGGACGACCTCTCAGTGTACAACAAATTGTGAAGGTAATAATAATTTCGGGAAATAATCGATTGTGGGAAATAATCGATTGTTTGATGCTTCCTTTTCCCTCCTCCTCCACCCTCCCTCTTTCGTCC
>JPKZ01002335.1:284835-300021 GCA_000803305.1 Toxocara canis
GGGGGGGAAGAGGGAGGGAAGAAGGGAGGTATAACTTGCTTCGAGTTAGATAAACTGAGTTGAAATTGAATAAGGAGGTTACATTACCATATAGAATATATTAAGGAAGTTTTGTAACCTTACGCTTAGTTTTCACTTAGTTGAAAGCACAGAGTAGACAGACTGACCTTCATACATACATACGAACGCGCAAACACAGTGTCGGCACAATGCGTTTTGCAGATCGAAATATTATTGAAACTTATCAAAGCGGAATCGTAACCAGAGAGAAACATTTAGGTTTTTCAACTATATCGGAAAAAAATTTTCCATGTTTTCATGAAATCCTTTGCTTTTAAATTTTCACTCACAAAAAATTTTAGGTGCTAAGGGGAGGGGGACATAAGTTTTAGTCGATGAAAACTAGTTTCGTCGTACGAGTATATTTTGTTGTTTGAATGTGGAATTTCTTTTTTTTTTTTGATTATGGGGGTTCAGTTGAAATTAAAATATCTTTGGTTGTTTTTTTCTTAAAATTATGAAAATAGTTGAGGCAGGACTAGGTGGGTGAAATTGTTTAAAAGTTTGACAAACCGATGTTTCGTGTGTTTCGTGCGTCGTTCTTGTTCGCTTTTTTCTTCCGATCATTGCTGATGTGGATGTGTATGTCAACTAAGGTTCTGCTACAAGAACAATTCATCGTTTCATCCATTGCGAGGAAACTCTTGTCTTATCTATGTGGGGAATTTTCATTGAAGGATTTCATTTTCCATTCCAAATTTAGCGATTTTTAAAGTCGTATTTAGCTAGAATATCTGGTTGTTGACAGTCGCTCATGGAGGACTCGTAAAGCTGAAGTAGGGAGCGGTGGAAGTGGAGGGAAGGGTCTGGGAAGAGGATAATGAGGGGAGGGGAGCGCAAGAAAGGAAGAGAGACTTATGGTGTTGTTTTGCTGTTAATTGCATTCTCCACCCTGAAAAGTTGCGTAAAGAGTTTCAGCAGCTGCCAGCCTCAAAGAGACCGTTTTTCATGCGAGTTCCCTCATGAATACGCTTCCGCTTTATAAATGTTTAAATAATAATTGCGCTAGCGTCGCAGTGCTAAGTCGCATTCAGAATTGACGTAACATTGGTAGCAAATGGCAATAGATTAAAGAAATACGTAGATGGTTGTCGATAGCCAGCAAGAGAGTCAGTGAAGTCCGTAATTGTGCAATATGATATCAGCCGGCAGGCATTCGTTCTCTATTTGACTCAATAATCTCTAGTAAAGTTTCACTCATTTTTCGTTATACTCGTTTTTTTTCAAAAAAATTTTTAAAATCACACTTGCTGATCAGCCGTTTATTGATGTGCATTCTACATATTGTTGGTAAGGCAACACACCCTTGTGCAACCTATGTTGCGATACGGTGGTTCAGTGGTTGAAACCGCCTTTGTCTGATGGTTAAAAAAAACCAAATCAAGATTTTCTGCTGCCTTCAACGAAGTGCGAATTGAAAGTTGAACATACAAGCGCATCAGACATCCTCGCAATTACCTTTTAGCCTAGGCTATCGCCATTATAGATCACTGTAGAGGATGTCGTAGAAAGATCCTGAACCGTGTAGAGAGGTTTTTTGTTCTGCCAGTGATAGCGGTCTTTAATTCGACTTCATCTGAAATTCGTTTATCAAACTGCAGTTAGAGGCGTATGGAATGTTCAAAGATCTTACTGGACGCGATGCCTATGTGTAACTAAACATGAAAAGTGATGATTGTTGATTTGCCTTCTGATCTGTGGTTGGTTTGACCCTTGAATCACATTGGGCTTAATTTTTTTTTTTTCTGTTGCATCATTTCCTGATAAATGCATACCCCTGTAGATTTTTAGGCGATGCAAAACCGCCATCTCTCCTCAACCAGAAGAGTTTTAAGATTTTTTTTTTCTCAACAAGTTCAGTGGGGAGTTCCATGTATTCATAAAACTTAATTCATTGGTTCCATTTCCCTTAAAAAAATTCACTCTCCTGAAGTTGTTTCACTTTGCTGATGATTCGCGTGCGTTGTCTTGTTCCCATGATGATGTGAGTCGAAACCATTGTGTGATACTTTGGAGCGATGGGCACAAATATACTCAACGCGTACTCACGCTGTCATTTCTCTACGTGTTGAGGTGTCGTTGATGGATTGTTTGCTTTTTTTTTTTTAGAATACGGAAGCATAGTAGGAAAAGAAAGAGAGGCATCTTTGAATTTTTTGCGCATCTCAAATTGCCATATAAGAGTAACCTTCATATTCGAGTTGAAAAATGTTCTCGTTGAATTTTTGTGATTGGTTTACGCCTCTTGGTCTGCAAACTGTAATTTGGATATGTATTTCGATAAAGAACGAAAGGAGGGGAACACACCTGCCACCAGATAATCCCTATAAATTCATAGAAGGTGCGTAACCAAGCGTTACATGCCTCAAAAAGCCTATACGACGCCACTGGTCACAAAAGCTTCGAATATTGCCTTGCAATTGTTACTTGCTTATAGTGTCCGTTAGACGTCTGAGGAAGTGTCGCTTTTGGTATCACGTGATCGCAGGCTACGAGTTCTCGGCAGATCCTGTGGAAAGGCATGCTTAGAAGCAGCAATTTCGGGATTGTCTACGTCGACGGCAAGGGAAGCACAAATACACCCCGCAGGTGTTTAAGTAATCCCGAAACATTGATGTCCTCCTCGTCGAGTGCTGTTTCCAGGACGTTTGGCTCGAGCAACATTGCAAACAGGTTACATTTAGTGTCACATCTGTTTACAGTCTATGTGTTTTTCCAGTCCCGTTATAGCTGTTCGTTAAGCAGAGCCACCTACACATTTTAACGTCTAAAGTCGCAGATATAATCGATGTGCAAACGTTTCGAAAACACCAATTTGCGCTTGAATATCGCTTGTGTTTTAGGTTAAACTCCATTTGAAGCGAAAATCCTATGTGCAATTCTGCCTCCTTACTCTTCGTTAAAATGTGCGTTGTGTGTTCGCCAGTTTTCAAAGTACCTTTAGTTGTGCATGCTTCGTCACTCTAGTTCCACTTACACATGAAACTTCAAAGCAAATGTATTTTCATTTTCGAAACTCAGAACGCTTTAAGCCAAAGTGATTTACTTTGTTAGGGTAGATTAAAGGACCGTAATCCATATGGCGGCATTCATGCTGTTACGCTGATTTCAACGTTTTTATTTTAACATTCTGCTCCACAGAACAAAATCGAATGTGGGAAATAGCGACAACAGTCCAAATAAGAAAATGGACATTTAGAAGCGTAAAACTGTTTGATTATTTATTGATAGGATAGGAGATCGTCGTTAAGGTCATATATTTCTAAGAAGTACTCCCCATCTCTTCCCACAAAGAGGATAGAGCTCGTGGTTAAGAGGGTGTACTTTCGTGGGCTGCCCACATTTTTCTCACAATTTTGTTCCCACTCTGTTGAAGTATACTTACATTCACCGCATTGAGGGTAAAGATCATCGGATATTTTGTGGTATTTTTCTCTGTCTATGTGTGCATACCGTTTTGAAGTCAAGTGGTGCCGATTGAAAGCCGAATGGAAGAAATGCTGATTGAAATAGTGATTGGTTTATTTTAAAGCGCGAATATGAGTTCACCGGTGGGCGCAAATCGTCGTAAATCGTTGATGGTGAAGAGCGAGGATGGTGAGGAAGATCAGCCATATCCGTTATGCGACGATATCGGTGATCTTATCGCTGACGATACTGACTCGAATCTCTTCGATGGCTCTGACGCTAACTGGATGCACAAAATTGATGTCACACAATTCAGAGACATTCAACAAGACTTATTTTCTTCCGAGGTCTCGCTCTTCGAACGCAGAGAATTTCTTTCAGTTTTCATATGCGGCCATCAAAATCCCTCTTTCTTAAATACAAAATAAATTAGAAGAATTGCATTGGTTTTCGATGGTACGAAATTTCATCTTTTTCGTCACTTTCAATTCGGATTTTCCTAAAATTTTCAAGAAACTGCTCAGGGTGCTATAAGTTCGAGCAGGAAATGGGGGTAGGAGGAGATGCCTACACGTGTTTACGAAGTGCTTTTTTTTCCGTGCGATTTAATTAGCATGACGTTTATGAAAGGCATACGGGGACACTGACATTGATTTTCGAACTTGCTTTTGAAGTGTCTTAGTGATCAATTGATATTCTCGCCATACTGTTTACTTCGAGTAAAACGTCAATTTTAAACCGGGCTTCGTTTCGGACTCAATTGCTCTTCAAGTCTATGAGCAAGAGCTCGTTCAAGATCCGTTTTATCTAGTTGTTATGCTATTAAAAGACATCTGATGCGATGCAGTAATGAATTGGCATATCCAGCGTCTATGCTGATGGTCATGGTGCCAATGACGTTAATCGAACGGAATTTCGTTGAATCGGTAACCGACTGAACCTATTTTATTGTCAGTGAAAACCGACTGGAATGAAAAAAAAAGCAAAAGTGTTGGTTGGTTATTGGCCAAAGCTGTTCGATAAATTCCATAGTTCAATTACACTGGATGAATTTCATTTTTTTCGACGTTGTGATCTACCGTGATTATGGTTTCGCTTGTTTGCAGGAAATGGTGACTTCAAGTTCTTTCATGTATTATTAGTTCGACCGAACTGAATTTCATGGTTTTCAAGACTCAACATTTTGCTTGAACTCTTCTTCTACCTCTCAAGACTCAGTGTTTTTAATAATGATCAAACTGTTACAGAACTTTTGAGAGTCATTTTAATAAAACGGATTTGTTTGCATTGAACATATTTTGTTTCAAAAGAGAAATGTGTTATGAGGACGACGACAGGATATTTGTTTTAGTGCATAAAAGAGGAGCGTCAATTTGCGGACAAGCATGTGTATGGTTCATCGCCATCGATTTGCGAAAACGTGCCAACGGTTGTTGCCGAATCACACCGAGGTCCTTCTAGATGCGGTCGGTGGATGAAACCGTCCTACTCATATTCGTGCTTGGTCGCGCTTGCCCTCAAAAATAGTCGCAATGGGCAATTGACCGTTTCGGAGATTTATGACTTCATGTGGTAAATCTTACGCTTATTGCTTTCAACCTTGCATAAGTCGCATTATTCCTGGACATAGCACGTTTCCTAATCGCGATTTCACTATGTCGAGACCCTTAAAAAATATCCACTGATCTGGGCAGCATATCACCGTTCGCTCTATTTTTGCATCTTTTTTTAGTTTAGTTCTCCCACAGTCTTGTTTATCTTCTTAGAGATCCATTGATACCATGATGATGTTAATCACGTAATATTACAAATATAATCTAGGAAGTCTGCGTATGTTAAAAAGTTATTTCCTAATCAACGCTGTTGTGAAAGATGTTTTAAATAACCTTGCTCGTTCAAGCTGTTTTTTTCCTCAAAAATAAGATTCCGAAAATCCAAAGTTCTCGATTTAACACGAAGATGGCAGACAGAGAGTGTAAAACGATAGGTGGTTGGTTATGAGTGTAATTGTGGTGGTTATTGATGTCGTTGTTGAACTTTTTCTTTCAACTTTTCTTTCAGCGAAAATTTCCCCTATTTTCGAACAGCACCACCTGGTTGGAAAAATTCGGTACGGCACAATCTATCATTGAATAAGTGCTTCCAAAAAATTGAACTGTATCGACCAGACGGTCAAGGTCGCAAATCCTGTCTGTGGTCTCTGAATCCGGCGAAGATCAACAAGATGGATCAGGAAGTACGTAAATGGCGAGAACGTGATATCGTCAGCATCAGAGGGTCGCTACTTTGCCCTGGTATATTTCCCCGAATGTTATTCTTCATTACTTTCATCTTTCGTCGACGAATTCGTATAAGAGATTTTGCGCGGAATTATTGAGATTTTGCGTTAGTTTTTCTCAGCAGATACCGCGTTGTTGAAACATCAGTGTGTAATAATTCGTTCGCAAGATTCTTATTCGCTCGATGCCAAAAGAGTGATAGATAAATGGTCGGCAATCGTTAAACTTTGAAAAGCGTCAAGATGCGCAGCGAATCGCTTGAGGTGAGTGGCGGTCAGAAGCAGAGATGTAATGTGACGTACTGAGAAGGGAAGGAATCAACAATGAATCAAGGTGTGTAAACAGGATCTTCAAGGTGCAGTTTCAGTGGTTGGCCTTGCTGATAAGCAATCTGCCGCCAAAACTCAGACTCTTTTTAGCTTTTTCATATTCTTTTCGATTCGTTTGCGCCGTACAGAACAACACTCATAGTCAAAGGTCATTTCTTACTGCGATTTCGAATCACGACACTGTGCCGTAAAAATGGCGAATAGCGAGGCACGATTTGCAAAAAACCTTGACAAAATTAAGCTGCTATTGAGTGAGCTAAGCGAGCTGCGTTTAGCTTTATAAGTTCCGTCTATGAAAAACAATAAGAGGGGAAGTGCCCGCGGTAGGCCGAAAGATTGCGATTTTTACCTTTTTCTTCCTCATCGACGACTAGCTAACGGTACTTTAACGGATTGGATAAATATTGTGATTGTGCTTGATTATACGAGAACGCCTATCGAGAGCCTAATTACGCAGCGACACATAAAAAGCATTCATTGAAGGGTGTCTTTGAACTAGGTAACAAGCTGAAATCTGCGAAATTGATGACTATCGTTAAAACCATAGATGACAAATGATAGTATCGTTTAAGCATTCATATTTTTAAATATAGACGCTTAGAAGAATTCTTTGTTCTTGTGAAGCATGATCACGGAGAGGCTTCTGACAGTTTACTGCTTATCCGTTTATCCCAAAATGTGTTAACAAAATCAATGTTAGCCGACAGCTAACCGCTCAGGCTTCTCCACCACCGCCTTTCACCCCGTTCTTCCTCCCGTTCGGTTCTTCTGCTCTTCTTCATCCCGCAATCGCATGTAATAGAGAGGACAGCGGATCGTAGTCTAACTTCAGTCTGACTTCGTGATCCACTCCAAAAATAAATTATGAAGAAAAAAGAGCGGAATAAAAAAATAAAGTTGGAGAAAATGAGACTACAGATGTGTGCAGCTGAAGGCTAGTTGCAGTCAATTCGAAAAATAAGGCAGAGAGGGCGGAGGGGTGGAGGATGGGGGGAAACTTCTAGCTTATACATGATCATGAGTGATCGTTCCGCGCTTTGCACGTAAGATCTGTCTCGTCCAGCAGTAGCGCGGTTGAAATTTTAGCCACTTATTTTGGCTCTACATTCACCTCTAGCATTGCTTATTGTTGCTGAGCGCAGAATTTTTGCAGATGATCTTGAAGCGATAGAGCAAGGGCGCAAAGGGATTCCGATGAGCAGCAAGTTTAGCAAACACGGTGACGATTTCATTCGTGCCAATCGCCCTATTTGCCCAAGACCTGTCGACTACGATCCGTTACCTCATACGGTTAGTTTTCCACATCTATTGTTATCTTCCTTTTTAAAAAAAGGAAATGAGTAGGATAAGTCGTCTATGGATGGGTTCGGACGAAATTCTTTTGAAGTTTTTTTATTTAATATTTCATTGTTCATCATGCTGCATGAGAATGTCGTTCATGACTAATCAGCAAACAAAATTCATTCAGTAATAAGTCATAAGGGACATTCCATGCACTCATTTAATGCTATTTTGTTATAGAGGGTCTCTCGAACTACAAAAAATCATTAAATTTTTACCACTTTGCGTTCTGGGCACCGTAGTATGAACCAGCTAGTAACCAGTCAAAAGTAATAAGAACGGGAGATTTATCGCTGAAACAAGCTGCTGCATGTGTATCGTTGTATTCGACTGTTTTTTGTTTCTATCGTTTTTCAGGAAGTGTCCTTAATTGGTGAAATAAAATTATTTTTAATTGCTTTTTTTTTGCAGCAATCGGCTTACGAAAGATTGATGCAACCTGCAGCAAAACAATTCAAAATGAGCACTTCGGATGGAGTGGGCATTGATAATGAGCGTGTTTTACAGGTGCGATTTCTTATGAAGTAAACAAACTTTAATTGCATATCGCGTTTTTGCGCCGCCTATTCTTTACTCTTTTTTTAGTTTTCAAAGCAAAATCTGTCGAACTTTATTGATTGCTATTCACTGTTATGAACTGTAGCACTCAAGTCATATAAGATAGCCGAGATTATTTCTCAAATTTCTAGGTGCGTTTTCCACTACTTTTCCCCAACAGATATGTTGTTGCTATACAGTTGTTCCATGCGCAATGTGTAAATAAAAATTAGAATCCCTAGTGAGAAAATAATTTTTTTCTTCCGTATTGAACGCATTCTAAGAAAGACGAGAAAACCGAATGAAAGAAGAACCGCTTTTTTAAAAATAGATAGTGCCTAGATGCATGCATCTCTTGTTATTCTTTCTTCTGATCGGCAGTTTTTACGGAAGCGCAATCACAATTATAATCATATGAGTTGGAGCTTCATGCGGTAGCACGTAATTGGTATCGTTCTTTCTTGTGGGAACTTCAGTAGCACGTAATTGGGCAGCATTTTATTATCGCTGCCGCAGGGCCACGATATAACCACAAATGGCCAAAAAAATTTGCTTACAAATCAAAACTGCCAATAAATTTGCCTACCACTATGAGTTAGAGGTGATGAGACCAGCTTATTTGTCTTACTGATAAACCACTTTAAGGCCGCAGTCGGCCACTCTAACTGTGACCATATTGTGGCCGAGGTCGATGCCTTCAAGTCATAATGTGGACAGTCCATAAAAGTTGCTCTCTATAAGCAGACAGGTAGGAAGGATTTCGGGGAGGCGAGGAGCTAGAGCCCTAAATAAACTTCTTTCTTCCTATCTCGTTTTTATCTTTTTTTATCTTGTGTTTTTATCTTGTGCTTAGAGATGTCGGCGGTATCATAATCATTAAACTATCTCATTGATAATTCATTATTATCGAGAGGCAAATGCGGAATAGTTGCTAAACAATTATGTTTGTTTTAATTGTTTAGCAAGTCGAATAAAGCACAAGTTCTCGAATTTTCGATACAAGGCGTTATTGAAGAGTGCATTTCTATGATCCGGAAATTTCATCTGTCATCAGCTGTCCCCCTCCCCCCACCCCCCTCCCACGAAGGCTAGAACCTCATCCTTTTTTTGGGAAATCCTAAATATTTAGAACGGGTATTTGTATTATAGGAAGGATCGCTGAAAGCATCTAATGCACCACCGCGTCGTGAACGACTTCGTTCAATAAGCGTACCGCAGGGAGGTACTCTGATGATTCCCGAAGGGAGTACGGTACGTGAAGTGGCTGCTAAGAATCTGCAAATTCTACTGCAGAATCATTGTTCACGAGCCACGTCCTATATGACTCCAGTCAAAAACCCTCCACAATCGCCTTCAATAATAGCTGCGTCAGCACTAGAACCGTCGACCACGCAGTCGTCAGAGCCAACTATTTTCCCACCTATTAATCAGGTTCTTTTACTTATTTTTTTTGTTTAATTTTTATTTGTTCGTACGTCGATTGTTTTATTTTGATTGTTTTGTTCATTTCATAGTGCACCATAACGTTTACGCAATTTCTCAGAAATTCAAGGAGCAATTGAGATAAATGAAAGCTAAAAAGACTTAAATAACTTAAAAGAAATTTGGAATGGAAAAGATAAACAAAGGAAGGGAAGAACAATGCTGTAAAAGTATTGAAATGTCAGAGATAAGATCAACATACAAGTGTTAAAACAGAGCAGTTTCATGCTTAAGGGCTGCCTACCATTCTATACAACCGAACCAACATGAGGGTAGCGTTCATTAGTGTTGCTCATGTTCTTTATATAGCAAGCAAGTTAGCATGTGAACATGTACCATTGTATCGGTTCATTTTTTTGCATTTCTGAAGTGCTCGATTTTCAGAAGCAACCGACTTTTAGGGATAGGTACAGAACACCGTTCAAGCAAGATCATCGTTGCGTCCATCTGTTGTTTCAATTGTCCATTCTTTTTCTATTACGATCACATCTGGCTCGCATACTTTTTTAGTGAAACTTTTTCGAACGTTGTTTCGTATGTGTACTAAAAATAAATATGAAACTCTACGATGTTGTTTCATAAATCCAAATTCCTATTTTAACGCTGTCACCAAGCCTTCGGGGATACACATATATCATCTATTTTATATGTTATATGGCAATAAATTCTGAAATATTTGTGATCAAATAGATTTGGAAATTCAAGTTTCACATCGTTCCCCTTTAATGACTTCGTGCATCAAAAGATCGTTGTTTCACTGAATATAACAAAAGTAGTGACGACATTTTAAGTTCATAGAATAATCTGAGGACTCAAACTGTTGACAGTCAGAAGCATTTATTAATTAAATTTTTTTAAATATATATTTTTCTCAGTCTTTTTGAACCATCTTATTTCTCATTTGCGTTTTTTCAGTGTTTGTCGCCAACATTCGCATTCAATTCACCGAAGGACGAGTTTATGGAGAAGGAAGGATGGCATAAAAGCGTTCTTTTATCACCTCTATCCACCTCACCGGTCAACTATGGTGTTGGTACGTGTCCGTACGATACGGTGACCAGTGCGCTCAACAACAATTCTCTGCTCAGATCCGCACTTGAACAGAGTCCATGTCGAAGTCTCACCTTTACCGCACTTTGACAACACCATTGCAATATCCTTTTGTGATGATGAGGTAAATTTTCGATCGGCTTATTTTATTTTCTTTCATCTTCCAAATTCTTTGCTTAGGCTCCGCGTAGAGTGCGGTCGGTTTACCTTCAAGTATTTGTGATGTCATCGTTTGAGACAACAATCTCCTAATGGAACGATTCGACTATTGAGCTTTGTTTTCA
Organism: Toxocara canis; assembly: GCA_000803305.1. NCBI lineage: Eukaryota > Metazoa > Nematoda > Chromadorea > Rhabditida > Toxocaridae > Toxocara > Toxocara canis. The sequence goes on from JPKZ01002335.1 coordinate 295,606, forward strand.
AACATGAAACGTCGACCACTATTTGCATTTGCAACTAAATTCGAAAACATCGTTTTAGTCTGCTTGATTTTGTACGCAGATACCAATGGCAGAACTGGGACAGTGCTTGTTTTAAGACGGCAAATTTTTGCTTTTGCAGGTGTTATTGCTTTGCTTTCTACTCAAAGAATGATAACTGCTTTTTTTTGGAGTTGATTATTTTGAAGGTAGGGGTTTAGAATATTGCGATTTTTTGGTTCAGGCTGTTTGCAACATAGCATCGAGAGGTAGGAAAATGTCTACTGCAGTGTTTCGAAATTAAGACAACTGTTTAAGCTCGCCCCGAATATATTTAGGATCCCTGTCCTCAAAAGCATCACCATTTTTTAAGGCCCTGATCCTTAAAATGCACGTCCTTTCTCGCAGTTAACGGAACTTGGCTGTTGTCAGAAATATGTTTTTTCCTTTTTTAAATTCTTTCCACGCTATAACTCAACAGGGATATTTTTGAGAGTTTATCGTATTCGTAGCCAGTAAAACTGTAAACGTTTGACTTCTTTTGCGACACAATGTTATAACACAGAACGTCGATCCAGTGCATTCTTGGAGCGATTGTACACCACTGTTGTAGTTTTGATGCTTAGAATGCTAGCTAAAAATTTCAACGCAGTTTAATAGTGTTGATCATGGTTGTTTCCCTTAATGCAACAAATTTTGTTGCGTTTAATGTACTAATTTATAACTGTAGCTAAGTCACCATCCGGATGCTCGTACGTATCCTTCTTTGCTTATCCGGTTGTTTTTTTTTCTTATTGTTATTTTATCTGTGAATTATTTTATTGAGGTAAAGCCTGTATACTATATGTACTCGCATCATTTAACTTGTTGTTGATGCCAGACAGACTTGGTGTGCAATTTCTTGATGCATCGCTTCGATTCTTGAATTTTAGACGATCATAGTTTTTCGGCATTATCGAGTTGTGTTCACTTTATCGCTTCATTTTTCTTTAATGCTTTTAATGTTTTATGGCGATATCGATTAGCAGATACGGCATTTTTCACCACTATTTGCATCTTTACGTTCAGTTTTGGCATTCGTAGAAAATACTTTACTTTAAGAAATCGGATATTTACGCGACAAATCGCATATAATAACATAAACCCATCATTACTTGCTTGTCTTTGCAGTTTTTTTCTAGCATGTAGCGTTATGTGAAATCAGTACAAAATGCATATGTACGATGCGCTTTATGAATCCTTTAATGTGTCATATGCTAGAAGTAGGGGAGGGGAGGAGTGAAACTTGTCGAGATACTGCAAAAAAGTCATTTCCTTTTGTCGACGCGAAATTCATGAATCGTTGTGAATGCTTTTGTGTGATAACGTGCTTTCGTTAGTTCAGTTATTTCAGTTGTGTGCTACATGTAGAGCTTTTTCATCGTATAGATGTCTTGTTCATCTGAAGTGTTTCTGAAGCTTTATTTTTTTTTCTACTTTTATCTTGTTTCTTCTTTCACTTTTGCGAAACGTTTTATTGCCTTAGGGAAGAGGAAGTTAGTTAATATCACTAATGATCACTTTGTTTTGGTTTCAGTTTGGCCCTCTAAAACGCTAATGCAGAACATTTCAAAATTCGTTTTAAACAATGGTGGGGAAAGATTGTTCCCAAGAGTGTGCTGCATTAACATTGTCGCATTGGTGGTTAATTTTATGCAAAACCGTTACAATGAAATCATTTATAAATACGGTATCTTATAATTTCTTGGTAAAATTATGCTTGATATCCAAAATTTTAAGCGGACAAGAGCAACCAAAGCTTACTACAGCGATACTTTGTATAGATTCCTGGTTATATTAATTTCTTTTTCATCCTCCGTTTTCGGATGCGCTGAAGTGCCGCTGAATGTTAACGTCATAAAGACGTATACCTTTAATGAGTAGATTGTATCATTTCATTTCAGTGCTACGTTTGTTCACTTCTTTTAAAATGGGAATCATGTCACGTTTATCCTCACTTTTGTCTATATTCCATTTGTTGTGAATGTTGCACTGCAAATAATTTTTCCTTGGAGACTCAATCGTACTATATTTTCTGCTTGATAAATTTCGTCTGTTTAAGTAACTGGTCAAAAGACAGGCTGAGCTTAACAAGTATAAAATCATTGAGTATCAGGCGTAATAGGATTGATGGTAACCCTGGCGTGCAAATTGTTTATTTGGTAACTAATTTCGTTTATTTATACAATACATTACACAGTTTGTCATGCTGAAATTAGGAGAGCAATAGACATCCATAATATACATAACAGTAATTATGACAGGTGAGCAGCACGTTTCTAAACAAAGAATAAATGAAACTATCATAGCGTCAATAACTGGTAATGCGGTAATATAGGCCGGCCAATAGCATAAACGATTTTATGAAAGGTCAGAGACGAGATGCATGACGTTTTTGTTCGGTACGTTCGTCATCGTTGAGAAGAAACGCAAAAATTCATAAGTAAACCAAAACAGGCGGAGAGTGCGAAGTGTATCGTGATTGTGGTAAGAGCTAAAAGGTAGAGCGAATTGTATCGTTGGCTATAACAAGCGGAATGAAATATTATGGCTGGGAATGCGCGAATCGTTTATACATAGAGTGTAGAATCGATTCAGCAATTAGATAGATGCAAAGTCGGGAATTTGGATCGCCAAATTCATAAAATCTCGTATCCCATTTTTTTTCTTTTGTTCATTGGGAAAAGTCGTAAACAAATGAATTTGGATGAAGGATTTGTCGGCAGAGCTAAGGTGATGGCATTCTAATGAGGTTAGGCATTCCAAAAATAACATTTATTATTTTTGTTGAATCGAACTCAATTTATCAAGGTTTTAATAGTTAAGTCCCGGATGGCTCAAAATAAGGAAACTGAAAAAAATTTGAATGCAATTCGCGTTGAGTCTTGCAGATCAGCTTCATCAGGGATACCTTTATTAAACAAATTAGAGGGCGTAGTGCATTCAATGAAATCGTAGAGCGTTTCTATGTGCAATTCGCTCTTATGGTTTATATGGGGGGTGGAGGTGTTCCGAAAGGGGGTTTGACATCGGGCGATTCAAATGGTGGTGCTGTAGCTGATGGCATCGGCGATGGTGAACAATGCGAGATAACTGGCGCCGAATTGGCAGCGATGAATGGAGCACTCACGAAAATCGGTGAGCTCGTGTTAATCGCATTGTTAGCAACAGGGTACATCATAAACTGTGGTTGCGTAACGCCTGTCGACGTAAAGGTTGTCGGGTTGGCATTGCTCGGTATCACGTACGCAACTGTTTGATGTGCTCTGAATGATCTTAAATAATAATACTGTATTGCCTTCATTAAAATCCCGAACGGCTCAATGTTCGCAATCCCTCATTTGGATAGTTCTATAATCTGGTGCTCGAGTTCTATAGTCGACCTTTTGAGGCGGTGATTATGCATCATCGCATCCTATATGCAGAGAGTGTTTTTAATCATTACACTGTTATGAAGGCGGCAATAGCTCAGTGGTAGGGTCTCCGCTTCGCGTGCGGGGAGACCCGGGTTGGATTCCCGGTTGATTCCGACCATCCACTGACAACCGAGCTAGCGGATGGTTAACAACAAGATAAAACAGCGCTAGCGGATGGTTAACAACAAGATAAAACAGCCGAAAGGATCTCGGCGTGCGATTGCCTCAGTAACATCGAGACATCGCACTGAAGGCCCGAGCGTGCTAACACCGTAATAAGAAATTCACTTAAGTAAAACACAAAGGGTTTGTTATGCCAAAGGCGATAAATAGTGCGACATAAATGGTGACTATACGCCAACATTCTTTCTTATGCATTATAGCGATTTGCAAAAAATTTGTAGTACTTAAACTTTTCGTTTCAGGCAACCTGAATTCGTTGAAATTCCCTACGCACTACTTAGGTCGCCGTAACTCGTATATAACGTTTTGATATTTGTTAGCACTTTTTTTTGTTATCATATCGAATATGAACGAGTGTTATCACATATTGTGAGGTGTTGGAGTCATAATAAAAGTATAGTGGTAGCCAAATCAGATGACAGCTTCCTTTTGAAATATTAGAGCACTCGGCATTGGAACATTTGATACATTTTATTTCAGTTCTGAATCATTATGAGCACTAAAAATAGACATCTTATGAATGGTTGCTATATGTTGATGATCTACGATCGATTGCGATAAAAAAGTCTTTTGGTGACTTTCACTTTCACATTCAACGTGCTTCTGCTGAACTTACCGTTGTCTTTCACGTTTTACTATGGAAATATAGCTCTGCATCGATCGAATTGAGTATATGATCACAACAGACAGAACCAAAAATACCACACCTAATATTGCGAAGATCGTACGTGTACCTGAAACGTTCATATATATATACGAATATATATATATATATATATAT
>JPKZ01002335.1:304832-324350 GCA_000803305.1 Toxocara canis
TTTTGCGAGTTACCATACTACTCAGCAAACATATTTGTTTGTACTTTTTTTTCGAAGACTTCCACGATGAATCGATTGTTTGTGGCTGAAAAAAATTTATGAAAAAGTACGGCATATAATGTTTTGGTAGTTAAGCGCTAATGGAAACAGCCGATCAGCTTCAAACATTAATTATTTCATGCGTTGACACAAATAGACAGAAACCGGATCCGTTTTGATCGAATGATGAGCAGATGGGCAACAACAATAAATATATGTCGATGTTTCGACGTTCGCTTAAAATTAATGATCGCTTACCTAAACAGTTGTTGAAAAATATCTTCGAAAACTATCGATTAGATAGTGAAACTAGAAAAAATTTTTTTCATAATGCCACCTATAATAAGTTGGACAAATTAGATTTGTTTTATTGAACGAGACAGATCCCAGCGAAAAGGATTCATACAAAGAAAGTCGGATACATTATGTAGTAACCTAAATCCAAATTCATAACAAAAAAAAACTTGCACTAAAACCGTCAATGGAAAACGTCCATGGAAACTAAATCGAATTAACTAACGTTGCCTCATCTGCATATGCAAATTCATGACGTTGTATCCACCAAACATATTTAGAGCACAACAACTACGTGAGCAACCGGCTGATCGAATTCCAATTGTTCATTTGATTGTATACACTTATTTGGCTGTCACTAATTTGGCAGCAATCCAAAGAAGTTTTATGCAGCTTTTCATAAGTACAATCACTAATTGGACGGTCGATACAGCGTAAGCCAATTAATTTCGAAAATTGAACGAGCGACAGTGTAAACACTAAATAATCTTATTGCCAGAAGCGCTAGTGGAGATTACAGCTGAACCATACCTCCAGTCCCTTGATAATCAAATTGCATATCTAAGGAACACATCTCACATATAGTATTTAGAGGTGATTTAATGCAATGCGATAGCACTTTACTTTTTCATTATTTTCATCGAACAATTCTAATTGTTTCCAGTTGTTCTTTTTTTTGCCTTCCGATCTGTTTCATCGCATCTATGACGAACAACGAACCCGTTAGTTTTTCATTCGCATCGTATTAAAAGTTCGGTTTGTTTTTCAATTCTAATGTTCATTCTGGAATCGCTTGCGATCATGCATTTTAAGCTCAAAACCATGAGTTCATTTTTTTTGTTTGCGACAATCGGAGAAGTGTTTGCCACATTTGTATCGCTGACTGAATTATTTTATCTCATTCCTTATTCAATACGGATTTTTGAAAGCAAAATCATAATATTTTGCTACAGCAATATCGTCGTATCAGAACTTTCACAAAACTATATTTATAATAGTTTAATATTCTTCGATATTGCTTATTTCATTTACCATTGCTTTTTTATGAAAATTAGCTGTTGTACAACTTCAGAACTAACAAGAAAATGTTCAGCTTTTGCCTAACCTACAAAATACTATCGCCTGTGCCATTTGCTGTGCTGTAAACAAGAGCATACAACGACTAAAAATAATTCGCTGCTGCACGAGTGCTATGAATTTACGCAACATTATAGCTCAATCGTATTCGTGTAAGACTAACCGAAGTTTACTTTTTCCGCTTGTAGGACGAATATGAGGACTCATGCAATAATGTTTGAAGTGGAAGAATGAACATCGAGTATGCTGCATCACTCAGGTCAGTCTCATTTTCAAACCGTTGTTGAAGTATTCGTGTTGATATGTGATCCTGTTTGAGATATGCCAATTGAAACGGATCAAAGTAAAAAAAATAGAAATGGTCAATCGAGAAGTCAATAAGGCAATTACGATCAAGCAATAGCAGATCAGTTTCTTGACGCTCTTGCTTTATGCACGGAACTTAACCTAACCTAATTGCGTCGAGATGGATGTCCATTTCATCGACACGGTAAGTATGTGGTTATGTCGGATGCTATATGATCCATTAATGATTCTTCATGTTTTTTCCAATTTTTGGTCGCCATACGCAATTCAGGAGCTAATCGAACTGTGATCAGAATTTGATAGATTCGATCAACGAAGACATTTCGTACCAAACATCCACTTGATGGATCGATTAACCATAAGAGTAATCTAAGACATTTAAAAGATGCTCTTTAAATATACTCACTTAAGATTGTTGTACGCTGTCGAAGAATATGTGGAAAAAGAGTTTGGACAAGCAAGCTCGAGACGGTGCATGTATAAAGTGCTCACTCGAAAACGCGTTGTACGTTCAATTAGTCGGACCATCCATTTCCATAAATCGCCGACAAACAATAAAACAAGCGATTCATTGCTGTCTTTGATAGCTGGATTTCCTGTTTGAAATTCGTTTTTTCTTTTGGCCCGTTTGTGAACTGCTTTTGAATATATACATTTTATCCCTTTTGAAATTTGCATCACTCCTCATGCAGCTAATTGAGCATCTCCATTTGGCACTGCTTTTTTTTGTTGCCACTCATAGAGCAATGTATCATAACGTTAGTCTGGTTCCAAACATTATCGACAGTGCACAATGCGTCATCGCAAATTTGCATGGTTGGAGTCTCATTTGACGGTGTATACTAACTGATCGCTTAGTTAGATATACTGAATGATGGCGTGACTAGTGTTGCATTCGATAGCTTAAGAATTGCATTTGATAAACAACGATGCAAATCATATGATGATGGCTTCGTTTGCTGCATGCAAAGTTCTTGAATGTCTGTAGCAAACGCCGATCCTGTTTTGCTAAATCAATGTGTCAAGAGGCTTCTTGCAAGAAAACGGCTCGATGCAACTGTTTTATTTAACTTGAAAATGCTAACATAACATTTTATATTTAAGATACCTGACACTTCTGTTAGATGATAATGAAGCGAAAAATGATTTTTTCTTGGCGCTTCTTATCATTTGTTGTTGTATAATTGAAATTAGTGATGATTTCAAATTGTTTTCACTGAAATGAAACAGGCTTCTGATCTGGGTATAGATCGTTGGTCGTCTCAAATGTTTAGCATCTGGAGCACGTCTTAGGACAACGCTCAGTCATGAGGTCATAATAAAGACTGTTGTTGCACAGATGAGCCAATTGCGCGCAATTCATAGCCGTATCTATGCAGTTTCCTGTAAATATCACGTCTTATAGTTTATATTAGTGATACAGCTTCACTATCGTAAAGCTCACGCCTTTTCTAAATTTAAATTTTATTAAAATTTACCTTAGAAGGAATGAATGGTCAATGAAAGTGGGATTAATGATTGAAAGAGGATTTATCCGTTCTGCATAAGAATGCTCATGGGAGAAACAAATGCTCATTTTTGAAAAGACAGCATTTTTATCACGAAAACTATCTCTGATCTACACATTTGTTTTATTTGTTTTTCCGCTCACAAAAGTAAAAATTTTTCGGAAATTACGAAAATCACGGCTTCTATGAGCAAAAAATCCGTGTTCATATGGTCCACAAAATTCAGGCAACAAAAGCATGAAGGCATCTTTTGTTGTCGAAAAAGGAAGAAGCAACTAAATATTTGGAACGTTACACTGGAAGGGATGTTAGACAATCGAATTTGCGGCATTAGAAATGAATGAAAGTTGATTTATTAGACGTGAGGGGGGGGGGGAAGGATTGATTTTCTGCTAGCTTTTCTGCTGACAAAATATATTTCGGTTTTCGACCTAGTCGTTTTTTTGAATCACACTTTTTTTCCACCTGCAATATTTAAAATGAAACAACGAATTCAATGAAATGAAAATATATCGATACCGTTGGCATTCATATTGCAAAAATTGCAAGACTTTTTGCATTGCACCATCAGAAGGTTCTTGTATATGGCGTTATTGCAAAGAGAAGTGAGTTGTGCGCAATTCGTTGCCTGATCAATGCAGACGCCGGCTAAAAAGTTTCATCTTTTTTTTTAAATATTCGTTTTCATAAAGAGAAGAAGAAACACTCAATTTCGAAGCTGCAATTTCGGGCATTCATTGCTCTATCTTACATACGTTTGCAATTCTCTAAGAAATAGCTTCAATTAGCTTCAACTAGTATAGCTTAAAAATACATCGCTATTGCATGCAGTGCATTGCAAAAAAAAGATATCCAAGTAGGCAACTATTTTCATGATTTTAGCTAAGCAACCCGATTTCATGTTCACTTTCTTCGAGTTAGATGCCTCAAAGTTGAGAAACGGCTACTCTTTTTGAGATAAGAAGAGAATTGAAATTTTGATGAAACAATAGCGAAAGCTTTATAGCTTTAAAAAAAAAGGTTTAATACACTGAAGTGTAAATTATCAGTTTTAACCATACTTTTTGTACGATAAAAAGGGAACCTTTATTTTGATGGCCAATTTTGTGTGTGTTAAACTTTGAAAAATGAGCGAAACAAGAGAACAAAATCCATGAACTATTCGCTTATGCTAGTGTCTATCATACTGCTAATCGAATGAAGACAAATCACAAAACAGCTGCCGCATTTGAATTTGCTCTAATGCTTCCGGATCATTGGGTAATCATATTCGGCAATATTTTTGCTAACAAATCCTCAAGGAAGATTCATCGCTGTACCTTCACGCATAAAAATTAACCATTTAGCATAGCTAAAGAAGCACGCTATCCAATCAAATTTGTTAGACGACTTTGGCGACAAACTTATTCATAAATTGCTAATTATTGACGTAAAAGTGATAGAAAAAGATATCGAAGAACTAATTAGGAGTGAGATGAATTTCTTAGCTGATCAACCTGGAGGTGCATTACAGAGACCACACGTTTGTTTGCAAAGCTGTGACATCAATGACTGGTAAAGGTCATTGGTGCAAAGCGAACTCAGATCTGCGCAGTTCGTCGCTTCATCTTTACATGCTGAAATATGCGCAATCTATAAACATTATGATAAAAGTTGCTAAATGGAACGTTAATGACGAAATTTTTGGAAGGCTATGAACTTTTAATTCATGACTGCAAAAAGAAAATTCCCTAACATGGAAAATCATTGCGGCACACTTAGAAATTATTTTTATCCTACAATACATGAGCACACTTGCCCTTCAGTTATCAGATCTCAGATTGCAGCTCAATCCGTCTTCTATCCACCCTCCATTTTTTTTCATGATCAGAAAAAATCTCCTTCACTCTTTTTCTTCCCACACTATTCCTAACTTTCGGGCCATTTGTGATCTCATCTTGAGATCAGCTTTCAACTTACTGCAATGACTTTGTCATTGGGAAGTATTGGGGAAGCGGTATGAGACTCATATTCCAAACGCATATCGAGACGCATATCTGTATATCTAAATGTCGAAACGCAACTTCTTAATCCTTCTGATGCTTACGAAGAGTTGCAATAACCAATAATTGAGTTGCAATAACGAATAACGTTATCTGAATTAACTAAAACCGCATAAGGTTCTAACCAAAGAATTTTGGGCAAGTTCTAATCCTTCAAAAATAAGGTTTTGAAGATCCCTGCAAGAGAGAGGAGGACCATTTAAGTTTTGTTCATTTTCGGCATAGTCGACAACAAAGAGTTCCTCCTATTCGCCAACAAAAATTTCTGGTTACCTCATCAACGCAACAAGTATAGAAGACGATTTGTACAAAACAGTACTTGATACGTTAAGTTGAAAGTTTAATCGTCATTCTGTAGTGCTTTGGCTAGGTGGAACAAGTAAGGCGTAAAGTTGTTATCGAAACATGAACTGAGGGAAAGAAGGGTGGAAGGGAAAGGCAGGTAAGAGAGAAAAACATTGTCAAAAGTTGACCTATAAAAAGCTCCTAACTTTTCAAGAAAGCGATTACCAAGGACTTACAAATAAGATTTCAGTATGTATTTTGATTTTTTTGTTCTTTTTGTTTTCTTTTGTTTTTTCTTTTTTTTCTTTTTTTCATTCCATTTTTTCTTGTGAATTCTTCCATTCTTTTCCATTTCGAATTTTTCCTCTAGAATACGCAGTGATTGCTTTCTGGACGATGCATAGTGCATTAATAAGTTGGCATTCTTACCGCTAGTGCCACCACAATAGTTGCACGTCTTCGTGCATTTCTCTGCCATCAATTCCTTATATAGATTATTTGTGCAAAGATTTTTGAGTTGATCACAATTCGTTGCCGTATCTTTACACGAACCTGAAAATTTGTATGCATAATGCGTCTCTGAATATGCGAGCGGGTTTTGACATGAGAATCTGTGTAATTGCTGAGGAATATACGATATCAGCCAAAATTGATCAAATTTGTCATCGTGTTCTTCAATTTAGTACCTTCGAAAACAAAGAGTACGATCGGCCATTAGATATTGTTAGTTGTTGTCACATTAGTATTGCAAAGCACCTGAAATATTGCAGTGCGTTTTCAACCATCTATTGTCATCCGAACTGAAAAATTTTCTATTGTGATTCGGTTTTGTCGAGTTTAAGTATCGTCAATTGTACTGAGTGAGGCAAAATCACTTTCTGCCCATCGAGTGAATTATTGTGGTTGATGTAACGAGTTATGAAGTAATCAGGTAATGAAAAACAATATTAAAGATCATTTGTTCTTTAAGAAAGCGCTTTTTACACGCTCATTAATTAAACGAATGGTATAAGCGATTCGCATGCATTCGAAAATGTCTTGCGGCATTCGATCATATTGTTGCTCGTGAATCTGAATTCGGATCAACAAAAAAAAAAAATAAATAAAAGAGCGTTTCCGCACCAACGGAAACATTTCAATGGCATACTAGTTGCTATCGCTTATGGAAAATCAAAGTTAAGAAATTAGACTTAGAAATGCGAACCTTTTCTAATTTGAATAAAACAACCAACGAGAGAAGCTAAGATGAGAAATAAGATCAGTTCAGATCTGATCAAACGTTTAAGATTCATCGACACCTTTATTAGCAAACAAAAGATCATTAACCATCTGAATCTAGTAGGCATTATATGGTTAAGCTTTAAATAAACTTACGAGCTTTATGTTGTATACCTAACCAAAACTCCTTAACATAGATGAGGCAAGAAATTATCCAAGATATTATGAATAAAAAAGCATAAAATATTAATTAGAAGGTTCAACGCGCTATATATAGCATGAGCTTGCATATCGTTTATTAGCTGCTAATATTTGCCAATAATATTTAGGTTATTTTTGACTATATCAGAACTATTAGTAGAATGATTCAAAACGATATTGTTCCAGCTCACTCGAGCGTCTCTGTGTCTGGTCATCTCCTCAGATTGTTTTCTTTTCTCGGCATAACCTAGCGGTTTTAACGCTTTCTGCAATAACGATTAAGATTACTTTCGGTTGTTGAAGTGGTCGCAGTGGTGACGGCTGAGGTCGTACTCTCGGAGGTAGTGACACCTGTTGTTGCTGTTGTAGCCGCTGAAACAAAATACGCTCAATGTCGGCTTCAAAAGTGAACAAGAAAGAAGTGAAAGCGCTGGCACTAGATCAGCGATAGAGCAGTTGACGATGTAGATGTAGAATGTTGCGAACTCGGGTTCCACTGGGGCGTGCATGTTTCGCACACTTAAACGGCTACTAATAACAGCACGTCCAGAAAAGCGGCCACATTTCTCGATTTCCTATGAGCATTGCCTAGATCTACGAAAGCTCATCTTAGGAATCCCCAGTGCAACCGTGTCTCTGTAATCAGTTCAGGCGATGTATGCGATTACTTTTGTAAGCCATGAGAAAACGAAAGTTGCCTTAGCATGGTGTTTCATTAGCGCACCTGGCATACAGGCAGTATCTAACAAGTATTGACACACTCAGCTCTAAGAGCGGAGCTGTCTTTTATGCGTTTCTTTCGCATAATCTGGCGACCTTAACGTTTTCTGCAATAACATTAAAGAGTACTGCTGGTTGATGACGTAGGCGTTGTGGTGGCGACAGAAGTTGTGTTGTCGGAGGTACTGCTAACTGTTGTTGTTGTTGTCTGCGCTAAAATAAGATCCATAAAATCTCGGCCTCAAAAGTGACAAAGGAAGTACAGGTGAAAGCGCTGACACTAGATCAGCGGTAGAGCAGTTGACGATGTAGAATATTTCCTATGAGGTGATGTATGCGATTATTTTTGTAAGCCAAAAAAAATGAACGCTCCCTTAGCATGGTATTTCAGTAGCACCCCTGACAAAAACTGACACACTTAGCTCCAAGTGCAAAGCTGTCTATACAGTGATTGGCTCGAGGCTACACTTTTTACTTTCCTTTGCAAGATTATACTTGTAAAGCACAAGATGGTTACACCTTGTTTCATGCTGTGACTGTATGGTAGATTCAACTCAGGATCCACTACAGCATCGAAGAAATCGCCAGTAGTGACCGACTGAAGCTCATTTATTTGGATTAGAGAGTTGCAGGTTATAAATATATAGAAGCCTTGTGTCAAATTTGAAGTCTGTATCATAACGTTGAAAGGATTTACCTAAATATTTAAATGTACAATTAAACGTTTTGTTGAGGTGGCTTCGGCGAACGATTTGTTGTAGCAGTCAGGTTGAGTGAAGTCTGACAACATTATAAGGCTGTTTCTTTATCCGTTGATAGTTCATGAAATCAGCTAGTGTGTGTGATTAACGAATTTTCTCGCCCTACTCTCCCCTGTCCCCCCTTCCCCCCAGTCAAGAAAAAAAATGGTATGGGCCCGCCTTGCGCGTTCCTCACTTCTTTATTTGTGGTGTAGAGGGAGCGAGTTCAAAACTCAGAAAGATTTAACAATTCCACAACAATTTTAACAAAGAAATTATGACATAGGTGCAATTTTTCAGGCAAAAAAATGTGTATTCGATTTGGTTTTATTAAGCTTTCATAAGAAACTTACTAGAAGATGTGCTGAAACTTACTAGAAGTTGAATTAGTATCTGCAGCACCCGAAGCCAAGAGAGCGGTACAGACAAAGAATGCCAGTGGAAACATTTTGAGACGGTCGACATCGCCACACGTTTACGTTACATTTATACTCATTTGCCAGCAACCAGGGCAGGTGCGTAAACAGCAAATATCGCTTGGTTTTTTAAAAGTTTTTTTTACAACATTTTTGAAAACGTCGAAGAGCATTTTCCCTACAGCCACAGAGATTATGATGAGCTGCGATTGAATAGATTTTCCACAGAAACAGTCAATCGGATCCTGTGAAATTTTATTTACGATCTTTAATGCTCCAACATATTAGTATCCGCCCGGTGGCGTAGCCGGATGGAGATGGGACCGCTGAGGGAGGTCTCCTGACTTGCAGTCAGTAACCCATAAACTAACATGGGATGTGGTCCAGCCCATGTGGCGAAGTAGTATCACATATAAACTTTGTCAGACGCAAAAATTCCTTCAATTTTTTCGCTCTATATTCTTAAAATGATTTTAGAGTGAAATTCCGATCACTTCGATGCTAAGGTCTCATCAAGTAACAGCTCACCGCAGCATACTATCCAGAGCGTGTTGCACTACCAGTCATCGATTATCGAAAACGTGTGGTCATCTCTAGACAAAACGTACGACACAATAACATGGATGAATCAGTTGTTACCTGGTTTGGGAAATTACTAACAATCTTACCACTGATGATGCACACTCTCCAGAAGTTGTGAGTTTCTTATGAGTGAGTTCGTTATGTCGCAAAAGAATTTGTTGAATCACTAAATGTATCTGCTCGCTTATGACGCACGATCTGAGATTTTTTTTTTCTCAGCAGTGGAATTTTTTGTTTAATTAACCTTGACCACTCTAGATGAGACTTGAAACTCCTTCCAGTAAACAATGAAGGCAAATGCTTAACACTGACTGATATGATATGCACATTGCGGCTTCGCTCATCAGAGTAGTCGGTTGACTTTGTAATTCATTTACAAAGTCATTACAAAGTTAGCTGACTTAAGCGCCTATGAAAGTTATCCACTGAAAATTCGTTTTCACTGAGTTTTGAGGATGTGGCATTTGCAAAACACCTTACAAAGGCGTTATGCTTATACATATTCATGTGAGTGGAAAAAACTTGCCGATTCTATCATTCTCATCATAATGCACATTTCGTAGCACCTCTAGATGCCCAAAGCTTCCTCCTTGCTCAGTGTATTGCGACGATGAAGATCAACCAAGTAGATGATCTCTAAGTGTAGATTATACTTAACGAAGTTCAGAACTCTATTTTCGGCTGTTCTCGAGGTGAAATTATTCGGCATGCAGACGTTTGCAAACATATGCATACACGTAGACATGACTTTGACGTCTTGCAAATACAAATTTCATTGCGCGAATAAAGAGGAAGTTTAACGTAAGACTTGCGTGAATAGTCGATTTGACGCAAACTTTCTTCATTTACTCTATTATGTCCGGTTGTTCCGGTCAAATGCCGCTATGTTGCTTTCGTATGTCCACCTCAGGTCATCATGAGGTGTGGTTGTGTGCCATGGATGATTGTTCATTGAATGGAGAATCCAAACCATCACTGAACTTACTGTTAGGCATCACTGTTAGTCTGTCCAAATAATCTGCGGGAATTTTTAGCGCATTTAATGAACGGCGTGTTTCGAAAAAAAATTGTTCCATTTTTCACAATTTTAAGTCGTCCTACAAAGCAGCTATTCAAATAAGTGAGACAAACCTGCACGTTGATATCGCTGAGTCAATTCAGCTGTCCAACTTCGAATAGAATCGCTATAGCCCCATGTGACGGAACCATGGAAAAGCATCACTGAAGATTTTTGTTGATATCCAACTGCATACGCTCATGTTCGCAGCAGTGCTCTACCATACTGTGTCTGACCGCTGACAGTGGGAAGTATTGCGGAGCATCCGGGAATCGAAACCGTGTCTTCCTCATACGTGGAGAGTGCTCTCTCCCTTGAGCTAGTGCCCTCGCCCTAAATTTTTTTAAAATAATTTTCAGTGGTTGGAGATCAGACACGGTATTAATTGCGGTGTGATACGCGCATAAACAGATGGCTTTCAGCATCAAACTCCAACACAGTACTATATCAATTATACGGCTAGACATTATGCGTGAGGTTTCATGCGAAAGAAGGAAACGTACAATGTCACTCATGATGACCGTTCTCAACGTTCTCATTCATCTGAGGTACAAATCGCTGTGTCCGCTTGTATTGCTCGCGTTTTCAAGTAGGTATCTTTACGGTTCGCTTTCACTTCAATGCCATTTAGCATTGTTTGAAGCTGTAAAATTTCAAGCTTTCTCGAGTTATATTTATTTCAGAGGCTTCCCAAAAACTTTTCTTCCCCATCAAAAACTAATGCTTTTCCATCGGTTCAGCTATGAAATGATGTACGAAGAGCACCGTAATAAGTACGTATCAACTGCAAATATCAGTGTACTCGAAAATATTAAAGAATGATAACGAATAAAAACTAAAATACATGAAAATTTTGAAAACAAATCGAGAGAATAGAACTTCAGTATATTGATAAACGAGATCATTGAAAAATCATTAGAAATGTGCAAATTGTCCCATCATTAGTTTACTTCGTATGGCACAAGAAGGTACATTTACGCAGTAATTTCATAAATTTTAGAACGAGGAAATCTAGCAAAGTTTGCAAACATTTTTGGTGTCAGTGAGAGCATGCCAACAAATATACATCAAACAAATATACACCCATGCAATCTCCTCTCTACGTGTGTTCAAAAAGTACAAATTTTTACCGTGTGCATCAAGGGGGATAGAAATGATCATTTTGTTCTAAATTTTTAGTGAAAATTAATCACACTTGTTGTAGACCAATATGATTTTCTGCGATAATAGCAATGATCTTTTGCTATGTTGGTGCTCCTTATGGACTCTTCGCTTGAATTTCTTTCATAATCAGTAAAGCAAGAGGGCAATAAGTCGAGAGAAGATCCCTCTAAGAAGGAAGATAACCTTGACATGGAATAGCTAGCTGATTGTTTGCAGCATTTTGTGCGTTCTGAAAATTGTAGCCAAACGGTGACAAGGATTTTTGAAATGCATAAAACAACGCAGATAAACAATTCTAGGCCCATGTTTCTTAGCGGCTGATTGCAGAACTATGAAGGATTTAGAGGGGGAAGGGAAAAGACCAGGAAGTTGGAGACTTAGGTGGTTTTGAAGTATGCAGTTCAACTGATTGTGAAATTTTCGGTAGGTAGGTTGGCATCAAAAAGGAAAATCAGCGGCTCGCATGGTTAATAGCAACTTAGTTTACTGCAATAGAAATTCATCAGACTCAAGACCAGCCCCGTTAACTCATTCGAGCTCAAACGAACAGTTTCAATACTTTTTGTGAAGAGTCAAGAATTTGGATATAACCTGAAATTGAAAGAAAAATTGAAAGCCTCTGAAAGATGTTGGCACTATCATGAGCTTTTATTCGTTCAACGAACGCATCGTAGAAAAGCTCATTGCGTAAACAATGAAAATGCAGAGCAATGGGAATATATTAAATATGCTCGTGGATTGGTTCTATCAAACGTTTGCACAAATTTTTATTTTCGCCGCCAAGCGGATGTGCTTGGCGGCGAAAATCCTAAAATAATCAAAGTTACCCTCGACTTCAAGAGATGTAACGAAGTGAAAACAACTTAAAAAATTAGATAGCAGTTGTTAAAGAGTTGAGTCTATCAGATGCACATATACAAACTAAAATATCGAAATTGATACGCTTTTTACAAGAATACATTTTGGCTAATACATTTAACATTTTGTTCTGTTACACTTATGGTTGTTTTTTTTTAGAAAGAGACAACAATCAACTTTTAATCACTGAGGCATTTCTCTCACTTGTTATTTGTTTGGGGACGTCTGAAAGAGAAATGCGATGAGCAATTCGTGTGAGCGCAAACATCATTTTTTGGAAGATGAATTAGGAAGGACAACGTTATGTAATCACTTCGGCGTTGTTCATCGAAATAGAACCAAACGACATCAAATCCTTTCGCCGTGATACATACTGTGTTATAAACACATGAACTTTTTTACACTCTAGCGAAACACAATTATCGGAGAATCGTGGAAAGATATCTTGAGCTAAGATTAAAAGATCGTTTTCTGGAGCAACAGACCCGTCGAGAAGCTTGATCTTCATTTAAAAAAAAAAATCAAACTCTTTAATTTTACGTTTGATCTCAATTTTCTTTCTTCGTAGTGTTTTCTGCTTCAAACTGTTTACTGAAGCGATACGAGAGAAAAAAGAAGAACAAAGTGACCAGAAATGAGTGCAAAAAGAACGAGAGCAATATTCATCAGCATATGAAGACACAAACGGGAAAGTAAGTTCGATTGCCTCACTCTTGAAATATATAACTATTCATTTTTGTAAGTGTTTTTTTCTTCACAGTCACAATTTACAGAACCGAATATAATTAAATAAGTTGGTAATAAGTTAAAAAGCGGTATAGTAACTTTTTTTTTGCGCCTCGATTCTGCGGTCGAATTAGATTTAAACAGTTATGCGATTGTGATCGCATTGCGCCCATCACATGTTTCATTCTTACAGCTTCATGCCAAAAGTGTATCGTTACTGAGCTAACTGTTCAATCTGCTCGAAGGTCATCAAATAATAGTTATAGCAAAAAGCGCCATGCACTACTCATCGTTTTTAAACGTTGGTCCAGCCTTCGTTCACACGTTAGTCAAGAGTAGTATGCGCATTATCACCTCAAAAGCACATAAAATGATGACGGTACTCCAAAGTAAGCTTCACAACTTTACCAGTATGACTTTCAGCTATGACCATCTTTTTTTAATGCGGTTCACATCAGTGTTGAGCCATCATTAGTACAAAAAAAGGGATAAAGCAGAAAAGCACAGGCAGAAGTCAAGGGATACATAGTGCGTGCGATAAGGGAATATCCCAGTTCAAGTCCTTTCTGTTTTTCCCACTTTTTTGGTTGCTTCTATTCCATCATATTAATGGTCTCTTTGGAACCATAAACAGCTAGTGATTCGCTTAAAGGTTTCTTAAACCACCATTTAAATCGTAACGACTTTACTACTAATGACGTGGCCAGAGTCAGAACTTTGCAAATAAAACAGCTTATAACTTTTTTGCATTTATTGTTATTAAACAAGCTAAGCGCAAGTGCACTTAAACATTTATTCGATCATACGACACATCCGACAAATATGCCATTCATTGCCATTGTACGCACCAAATATCAAAGATTCCATATCAATATAAAATTTCGTATATGACTGTAGCGATATATAATTGGAGCGGCACATTAATGAGAAGAACGCTGATAATTTAAACCTCATTTTCATGCGTTTTAACAAATTTGGTTTATGCGAACCGCAATGTGTTTATGCAAACTGCAAACCCCAATGTGTGTATCGATTCCTATGAATGTATCCGATAGTGCCAGCGAGAACTGTAAACCTAGAGATACAAAATTCGGTACATGTGATGTAGACCTTAGGTGATCGCTTGGAGCAGTTTCCATTCCCAACTGGATGCCACCAACGCAGATATGCAATTTGAAACTGACTAAAAATTTGCACTTGCAGAAATTGCATTTGCAGAAATTTGCAAAATGATGATGTATTGCAAAACCGGCCTGAACGCTGGTTAAGCGAGGAAATGAATTTTTCATGAAACTAACGCCTAAACAATGGACAACAAATGGACAACCCATTTCACAGCAGCGGCGCACTGTTTCAACATATATAATTTTTTTTTGCTGGAAGGGGGGATGGAGGAGGGGAGGAGGGGAAGGGAGCGGTGGATTACTTTTGCGAAGAAAATTAGTACGGTAATAACGAAAATAAAACCAATTTGAAGAAATTTACCTAACCTTTAAAGCGTAACGTAGTTGGAAATGTTAAGCTGCAAGAGCGCAAAACGTATTTACTGAATTTTTAGTGAAAACACTATAAGTTTAGAGATAGCAGGCTGGGCATACGGTTTCTGATTGGCACTATTCATTTTTCATTTTTCACACATACCATCCTATCTATTTTCTCGGCAGAGGCGCCGGTTTATGGTGATACTCGTGCAGGCGGTTGGTCTCTGAGGTGGATTACTAAAGCATGTGTCACGACACTCTCTTGTCGTACGTTCCCATTTGCTTGAAAATTAACGAATCCAATCAATGAACGTTGATGGCCAAGATATTGCCTAAAGACATGGAAACGAACAATGAAATGATATGCGCATAATGACGTCATTTTTAGACGAATGATGAAAAACAAAATTTATAAATATGCAAATATCCGACCGTTTACAATACATGTTCAGATGTCTGTCTACCTATGAGATAATACATTTCGTTTGAACGACGGCTGTAGAGTGAGCATAATAAAGGATCATAGCAATAACTCGGGGAAGATAGAATAAAATGCTATTAAAGCCATAGTAACATGAAGAAAGTCAAGCATTTCTCTTATGTTAAAACAAAGTAAAATGGACTGAAACTATCATATAACATATAAGGCAAAATGGTGTTATTTTCCTCCCTAAACGGAATCAAAACGCCGAACAGTGTGATGGTTGTTCATAGTTGCATGGGTTTATTTGTTGCGACTTTCTAGCTAGTGTGGAAGGTGACAGCAAAATCGATTCACTTCAATTCCATTTTTTAGTCTGTTGACGCACTTTCGCTTCTTGCCAATAAAAACTTCTAATATTATCTTCAACAGAAAAATCTATTTGCTTAACAAATTTTCGCGTTATTTCAAACTTGTATTATGCTACACATAGCAGATAAAAACAACGATCTAGAGGCAAAAGTTTCGTTTATGACTATCAACTGCTGCTACGTACAATGAAGAAATAACTTATGATTCGTGCTATTATTCTGCAGTGTATTTGAACGCATTTTGGAGTAAGTATTTTCTTGTTAGAATTGTTGTGCTTCACAATTTGCCATGATTGTTATCAAAGATTTAGCGCTTTTATTTCCAGTCTTAGGTAAACAAAGTCTATTGGAAACTCTTTTATAACGGTTTCGCTCGCTTTTCTTCCAGCCAAGATTGTGCATTGTAACGCTTGATTGTGCATGATTCTTGCTCATGAAATGTGACACAAATTCTGCAAATGTCCTCATTCATCTGGAACTGTTCACAGTCATCTACGTTTTGTAGGCTGAGTCATGAACATGCTTAAGCGCTTCGTGACGACGTATGTAATTTATTCGTCAAACGAGTGACACATGTGCATTCCACTTTTTTTTTTTACAGAACTTCACTTTTATATGGACCATGTTTGTTGTTTTTTTTCGCCATGTAACTTAACAAACGATAAATTCTGCAGTGCTACAGTGTAATCGTATGGGACGTTTTAAAGGAAAATTATTGCTGTCCATATTGGCAAACAATCGCTACTTCGTATTGCTAATCGTTATTTAAAACGCTTATTTAGGTTGCGCAAAATGAAATATTCTCGACGAGCAACCAAATGTCACGTATACTTGTGTTATGTCTCTTGAAAAACGGACTTGAAATACGATATCATTTATGGTAAGTAGTTTTCGTAAATTTAGAATATATGGTTCCTTCTTTTTTTTGTGCCATCAACATGCGTATCATCTACCCGTCGTATCGTAAACGATCCGATAACGAACAATGAGCCGTTTAGGATTGGGCTTTAAAAGATGATAATCTCTAAAATGATGAAAGATTTTTAGGATTAGAGATGGATTTGCTATGATTGTTGGTAATATTCACCGAAATGCGTCCATCATTTTCGCTTTTCAATGATGATGTTGTTTTACTGTTTGTCATTGCCGTACGTACAGTTATCGTGATGAACGCAATTCTCCACTTAATTTGTGTAGTACTTTGTTGTCGATTGTAATGCAGTAAAATATTGACGAAATAGTACAACGCTAAAGGTTATTTGCCCGAAAATGCAAAATTTCTTACAAACAATCAGATCAGTTTTCGCGAACAATTCGATCAACATTTTTAAAATTATCGACTCAGTGCTCTCATCTTTGTACGTTTTCGTTCGCTAAACGATAGCAAATAAATATTATTGTTTGTTACTAAAATATTCTCATTATGAGATTGAGATGTTCATGTTTGAGCCTTTATCGCTACCCTCATTACAAATACATTATTTCCAAGTCGTACTTACAATGTTGTCCATGAGAGTCAGGATGAAGTTGTTTGAAAAGAAAAAAAACATCCTAAAGTTAACTGATCAATATGTCACCTTATTAGCATCAATATTTCAGACGTGCTATGTTGGTTTGTGTGAACATTTTGTCGCTACTCAAGTTGAATTCAGATGGCACATTTTTTTTTAAGTAAGTCAACTAAATCATCTATCAAAACAGTGTTTGGGAGGATTTGGCAAAAAAATACCAAAAAAAAATCAAAATTTATGCGTCGCCCCAAACAGCTGATGAACGCAGTTAATCTGGGATGATCGCAAAGCGAAATATTCGACAATGAGCATGAATGAGATGCGGCAAGGTAGTCAGTACAACTAACTTTGCTATCTAAATCACATGGATCGTTGTATCGATTTTTGCCAATTGTAATTCGCTTAACCGTCAAAGAAATGTGGAATATTGAGAACGACTACATTGACTTGCTTAAGTATCATCTTGTTACGTTATTTTTTTTACCGAAACAATCTTACTTATAGTTGCAACGACCTATTAAGCATAATAGGCAACTAGGCGGCCGCCAGCGTTAAGTGCAGCAGAAGTGTGACAACGAATTTTACGGATGATTCCCGAAATGGGCTTTTTTATTTGCAGTAATGATGTTAGGTTTGGCGCTTTTGTTCCAACCTAGCAAGGTGAAATTGCGTACATCGCAAGAACTACTATTTTCGCGAGCTTTTCAAGCTACGAGCTATTATGTAAACCATTGTGGTTTTAGTTGTAACAAGTGTTGGACGTATCCGACAGTTGATCGAGAGTAGCCGGCCCAGAAGCTGGCTGCGGAGCCGACTCCGATTGTTGAAAACGTGCTCCGAAAATAGCCGGAGTCGAGCAGTCACTTTTTTTCTAGAATCTAATTACGAGAAACCGGCTTCCTCCTTTCCCAATGCGAGCTCACCAGTTTTCGCGATTTTGACTCCTCGTCATGTCACATTGGCTCCAAACTTCTTAGAACTTTTCGACTCACGTATCTGGTGTTCCGCTATTTTAGCAGCCAGTTGATGTTTAGTCAGATCCCTCCCCCTCCAAAAAAAAATCTCGTCCACACCTGCGCATGTAAGAGATTCTTTTGCATACCTCTGAAATATAAATCTGAATTTATTCGTAACTATTTTCGACTGCTTGCCGTAGGAACGCCGTGGCCAAGGATTTAGTAACAATGCAATTTTTTTCGCGGAGTTCGGCTCCAGAGCCAATATTGCCCATCAGTGTTTGTGACTCAGCTGAATGCTATCGCATTGGGCAGCAAGGAACGTTCACTTTAGAGTGTTTTTCCATAACAAACTGCTGGTTGTGTTATCACATACAGTTGTTGGTATCTTACTAAAGATTGCTCATACCTATCTCAAAGGTCGCTTCATTAAATAAATGCTTCTATATTGCTTCTGCCAAAAAATTGTTTTCGATTTTATCAACCGTATTACATCCACTAATACTATTTTGCAAATGTGTGATTTTTCTAAAGTTCAAAAGGCACTTTTATTGCATAGTTTCGCTGTGGTTGATAAATATTTCATCTTACTTTTCTTGACGATATGGATTCAGTGTTCGTCCAATATATTTTTTGCTTTTACAAACAGCATATTCAACGTTTTCAATCAGCTGACCACTTCAACCAATAACATTCCACTCTATGTTCCGTAATTTAAAATGGCCCTTAGTTTTGATTGTGAATGCAGTTAAATACAATTATGGCTTGCAAATAGCGTTTTTCTGAGAATAACATTTTGAAGTTTGAGTAAGCCTCTAGTGTTGGATGCACAATGAGACCTATATTTTTATGTTGCATGAGAGAATGTCATAAACCTTTGTGTGGCTAACTTCTGCGGCATCGAATTTTTAGAGGATTTCATAGGTTGTGCGGCTCATATGTAGTTTGGACGCTAATTTCTCGGAAGATACACACATGGTGCATAATTGGCTGGTCGCAGTTGTATAGGAGACAAACGCTTCACAATATTATGAAGATCTGAGAACATTACTGATTTAGTTAACTCTATGATCTTACATTTTCGAGGTTTTCTGCAGTGTATATGCTTGCATCACACTATACGTGCACCTTCTTGAATTTCGCTTTGATCGTCTGATACCGCCCATCTCTTAAAATTTCCTCAAATCAACAACCGTTTTGTCTTTCGGACCCCACCATTGCACGTGATGATGAACGGTGTTGTAAACGAGTGATGTCATCTGGCGCGCCTATACAGACAGGATGGTGTGCTCATCGGATGTCTTTAAAGGGTGACGGAATGTCTCCAATGGTTTAGTCGAAGCAGGCAATCAGCGCAATTCTGAATAAGTATTGTTGGAACGTGAAAATCAAATACGAAGTCGACAGTTTCAGCATAAGTCGAGTGCGAACGTTAGCAGTACATGCTGCCGAATCGACTTTTCAAGATTCGCTTCGTATGCCTCTGCTGTTTCGTTTTTCGAATCTTTGGCATGCCTTCTTTTGCGAAACGCCTCATTAGTGGTG
>JPKZ01002335.1:324708-341638 GCA_000803305.1 Toxocara canis
GCTCGTTTGAAGGTGTTGCAATTTTTTGAGACGTCTTAAGTGAGCCTCAGTTTCCAAATTTGCATGCTTCGAATTTTTACGCCCGCCAAGTCTCATTTCGGCTCATGAACATCGATATTAATGTGTCTAGAAATGTGTAAGCTGGTCAGCTGTATGAATAAGAACAGCTGAAATGTCATCTTTCTATTGCTTGCGAATTGCTTACGTTAAAGTTACAGCTGTATAAGTTTCGCGTCTTTTCAGTTTGTGCTCTCATCAATTCCGCATCCTCATAGCACCAAACAAATTTTCTTATCCACCGAGCCTATCCTCGTTGTCTCAACTTTTCTCTGTGCAATATCCCCCAGTGAAATGTGCAAGTTTCCACTCATTCTCCGGAAGTGAGCATTATCGTGTATGTGGAAAACCACATTCACGAACAACACTGAGACAGATGAAATGTAAACGTGATTCTAGATCAAAACGGGAGACTGCTTTTTAATGGACTCATTAACTTCGAAGTTGCCGGTCTCTGCCGGTCATTCTCGTCAACGATAGGGATTACCCGGATCGCATGACGCACTCTCATCTTGCCACCAGTTCATGATGCTATCTTCGACCATCGTAATCACCCAACGGCTGAGCTGCCTTTATAACGGCAATATCTTTGTACTGTAGTCGCTGTATCAGTACTTGAATTATTCCGGTCAGCTCAGACAACTTCGAATAGCCGAAAAGGTCGTTATGCGCACGCCAAACGCATCCACTCAGAAGCGTTTTAAAAGTGCCGTCAGAAAGTTGAAGGGGTGGCTACACCTAGATGGCCGTCTACATTCACCCGTGCTTAATGAGGATTTTTAGCCTCCGGAACAGCTCCGTATTTTCAAAAATTAACGTGCCCTTCTTACATGGTTTGGCAATTGAGAATTTTCATTAATAACCATTTCCATTGTACTGTCATCTGAGCAAAGTCTCTGACTGAGTCGTTATATAGGTAAAATGAAGTAACTTTTTAAAAGAATGCGTCAGCGGCTGTCAAATCGTATCGCAGTACAACTGTCGTGCTGCGTAATACATAGCCGTGACGTGATGGATTTTTAATGCTAAAGTCATGCGTGTTGGCTAATAGTAGCTTGTAGAAAAGTAACTTATAGAAACATTCTTTATTTTTATTCATACAAATCACCATTACTTATTGTCCTCATACCGTTGTGAACATGTCGTACAAATGAATTTCTCTCAATGTCAATAGCTTTCGTTATTACGCTATCGCTAAGCTTCCTCTGTAATCCCAATTTTAGCTCTATATACGCGAATGATTGTGAACTGTATTTCTCAGCCCCCCAAATTGTACAGAACTGTACAATTGCAACGACCCGCTACGGCACAGTTATGATCCGAGTTTTGTATAGTGTGAACGAATACAAATAAACTTTGCTATACCTAATGCCATCACGCCGTATCTACTAATACTTTTTTAATTGAGTGTTCGTTTTCAACTTTTGGGATTTACGATGGGCAGTTAAGTTAAGTTTCACTGCGCACTGTATTGCAACCGACCAAAACGAACAAGGTCACCAACCTTATAATGGTGGCTTCCAAATCTCCTAGCACACCTTTCCCATTGCAGTTATTCTTATTCTTGTCCTTACAGCTCGGGCCTTCAGTTCGATATCTCGATGTTACCTAAGGCAATCGCATGCCGAGCAACAGCCAGCCCTTTGGCTGTTGTAGTTAGTTGTTATGTACCACCCGATAGCTGGGCTGTCAGCGGTATGGTGGGAAGCAACCGGGAATCGAACGCAGGTCTCCCCGCAGGCGAAGCGGGGCTCTACCACTGAGCTACTGCACCCCGCACTGCAGTTATATACAGCTTATACCTATTGCAGACGATGCAACTCACTTTGCTTCTCAGAACAGTTAAAAATTGTCGACTTTTGGAATCTGTTCAAAGAAGATCTACCAAGAAATCATCGAAATTACATAGTCGGTATATGGCATACGACCAAAGATTAGAGCTTTGCGATCTGCAGCGCTTACAATTAAGAAATGCAATGAATGATTTAGTAGAAGCATATCGGATTATCTGAGCTCATGCAGACCTCGAATGCCGCCAGTTTTTCCACTTTTTTTGCCTAACAATAGCTGCGCTTGAACAAACTGCTCGAAAATTCGTGCTGAGTTGATGTAGGACTGATTTTCATAACTGACAAATATTGGAAATCAGTACCCTCGAGACCGAATTGCTCCCAATACGAATTTTTTAAAGGGATTTTTAAGCCGATACGGCAGCGATTATATGAATCGAAGGGTTCATACGACTGAACAATTTTGTCAATTGTTGCGCTCCACCTTAGGCTAATATTTTCTTTCTACTTTTCCTCAGTTATATTTCACAATTTCTGTTTCGTACTGGTGCGTGCTTACGAATTTGCGTTAGCCTGATATTTTTTGATCGTTATATTTAGAAGCGATTAAGGTTTTCATTCTCGTGCTCCTTCCTTCCTCCATTTTCTTTTCCATCGATTCTTTTTCTTATTTTTTTCAATAAGGAATGTTTCATGTCGATTGGGAAATAAAAGTTCGCTCGTTCGTTCGTTCTTTCAAAAATTCATTCCCTCAAAAAATCTTTTGTTTTCATTTGTTTGTTTTCATGTGTTTTATTTACAAATCTGGACGATAGAATAAATTGCGAACAATGTTTTCAAGAAAAAAAACATTCAATTCAGTGAGAGAGAGAGAGAGTGAAAGGGAGGGAGATGAATGGTAGTTTTTTGCACTTCAAAGATGCAGGCATTTCATAGGATTATCCGGACAGAGTGTGGATGATTGGCTCGTTATGCGCTACATGTACGGCTGCTATCAATACAACTATTACGTGCGTTGATGCACACTTTGATGAACGAATAAATACTTCACTATTTTCCTCTTCTATCTTTCAATTTCGAATAGTTGCAACATTGAGCTGAGTAATTTTTTTAAGAAAAAAAATTTTATAAATTTTCGAAGTGTTCATAGCAATAATGCTTCTTTAGAACTTTTTTGTTTAGGAACAATCACTTAAACACACTAACGCTTACACATTTGCCTTCGGCTGGTTTAATGCTAATATTTGCAAGTTCAGATTCAAAATTAAATTATCGCCTCTATTATGTTGTTCATTTTTCGCGCAACTGCATCCCAATATTTGTACATCAGTTTTTCATCATAGATACTCTTGTCTTCTCTTATTTATTTCGGACGATAACTTGGAAGTTGGCTTTTCACGCATCACAGGCCGGTAACATGAAGTTTCGCTGGCCATCACCTGATCGTTTTCTTATGGAGGGTCAAGATAAATCCACATAAATTTACGAATGAGAAAAGCAATTGGCTACGCAGAAGCGTTCCTTTTGGACACAAGAAGTAACAGTTGATGATCGTGTGCCTCATAAAGTCGTGACAATCGAGCGATATGTTCATGAGATAAACGCCACCGTTAATTATGGCAGCCGCTTTATCAAAATTTTCGCACTTATTTTCTCGAAATCTCACACTTTTCATTAAGGACTTCATATGGCATGCGGCATTTTAGTTTGTGATGCTCTGCATGGTACGAGACCGAGTTCCTCTCTCATCAACTAAGCTTGAGAGTAATTATTCGCCTGGGCTGCTTTCTCGTCTGCTTATATTCAAATCGCCATAACTAATCCATATATCCATCAGTTCGTTGTTCCTATATTTTGTTTGTGTATTCTGCAGCAGATCATACCTGCTAAATTTTATCTCCGTAGCTTTTCAGGTTCATGAGTTGAAAATATCGGACATGTATGCATTCACAAAAATACATGTATACGAACGAACATGACAGTCCCATAATACATTTTCGCTATGGTAGAAGGTGCGTAAAATGACGATTTTGATGGCGGTCGAACCAACAATTCAGACCTCTTCGATTCACTTTGTGATTTACTAACATGCTCGCATCTCATAATTGTGACCGCCTAAAAAGTTGCTCACACTTTTTTTCGTAAGTTTCGTTGTGCATTAAGGTAAATTAATGAGTTATGATATTGCTCAAGGCTGTTAACATGCTTTTGTCTTTATGGTAGTTTTTAGTGGGTGACGAACGTTGATAATCTGTAGCGTAGAGAAAAACACATAGAAATTCACTGTTATATCATTTGTACATCAGATTTACTTGCATATGTCCTTTTTTTTTGCAGTTTTTTGCAGTTCCTTCAGCACCTGAGAGACTTCCATCCTCTCAGGTGCTAAAGCATTTGAAGCGACTGTTACAACAATGCTATTATTTAAAAAAAAAACGAGTCAGGTGAGAAGCTGCTGAGGAGAGAAGAAGCTTCTGTGTACACTTGTTGAATGAAAACGCTTTAGAGGAACTTTCAGAACTAGCTACGTTTTAAATCGCAACATTAGTATCATATATTGCCCAAGTGGCACCATACTGTAATCTTACTTCCAAGAGGCAACCAGTCTCAATGCAGGAGATATTCGACCGTTCTGACTCATTCTTTTTTTCCTTACTTCATTACTCTTACATCTGAACCAACGCTGGCTACACCTAATGTTTTGTTGTTGTTGTTGCGGCTGCATAAATAAAGAATAACTTCCGAGTTCCATCTAAAAAAAACAGTAATCGCGTTGTTCTTTTATTTGCAACAAATAGCGTACACAAACTTTGATATGCACCACAATACTTGAGTGTATTGTAATTATACTATATTACTTTCAGATATGTATAAATATGTTTTCAGTAGCTTTCTAGTGCTGAAACATTTCTTGCAACTTATGATTTCTTTACATGCTCTAAGTTTTTTTTCTTTAAGGTTCATTTGCATTAGGCATGCCTTTAAAGCACATCATTCAGAATATCATTCACCGCTTATTGAAACTCGTATTAAAAGCGGCGAGTTCTATAGGATAATGCCTTTTTATTGATCTATGGACCGACGATATTTGAGCTGAAGCATTGATTATATACATTGATATTTTACGACCACCCGGATGTGAACCAAATTTTCTTCGCAAATATTTTTGATGTGCTTTTAATTTTTATACGGTTCTACAGAATGGAGAACACAAACCAACTCTTCGAGTTTGTCCACCATTCTTAGCGTTCTTTGGAGCAATGTTGTTCTTGTTCTTGTTCTTGTTCTTACCGCTTGGACCGTCAGTGCGATCTCTCGATGTTACTGAGGCAATCGCGCGCCGAGCAACAGCCATCCCTTTGGCTGTTGTAGCTAGTTGTTAATACCATCCGCGGTCTTCCCGCATGCGAAGCGGGGGCTTTACCACTGAGCTACTGCAGCCCTGGAATGTTGTACAAAACGTTATTTGCTTTCTACTCTTTATAACCTTCTTTTGTGATAATGAAGATAAAGAGTTTATTCGTGAAGGTGATATGTGAAAGACGAACGATGCCATTCTTTTGAAGGTAACCTGAGGAAATACGATCCCCAAATACTAACTTAGCTGTAGAATTGCTTAAAGCCAAAAATAATCCAGTGAACCAGCCAAAAGAGTTCATTTGTACTTTTGAGCGAACAACTTTGCAGAAACTTTTGAAAGCCATATGAAACTAGTGGAGAAAATATCTGATTTGTCTTAAACATAAGAAAAATTAATTGTTTTCAGGATAGGTTCTTTAGGGCAAACTTCCTTTTCTTAACGAATTGGCGGTCAGCCTCAATACAAGCAATCAAAGAGCTAAAGGGAGTGTTGAGAACTGTATGGATAGAAATTCCTGCTATTATAAGTAACAAATAAACAGCGATATTTTCAGTCAGCTAAGTAGGTGCTATACGTGCAACAAAAGTAAGACGAAATAAAAAAAATGTTTGAAAAACTGGAAATAACTTGAGAATGACGTGGAGGTATATAGCACATATAATTTAACATTTCTCGAATATTTGTTGATAACAACTCGAAAATTCTGTTTTAAAACCGTAAAATATGTTGCAAGATGCACTTACTCAACAAATAAATTTTATGAATAGCAACTTTCCAAAATAGCGGCTCCATGAATCAGCGTGAAGATGCCATTAGAATTTTGCAAAACGAGCAACTTTGCGTTGTCTTTCCATCGTAGAAAAGTTTTCATTTCCTTATGCAGTATTTCAGTTCTCTTTTGCTTGTAGTTTAGTTCTCGCTGCAAATACACACTTCTGCACTAGCTTGCTAATGATACCCTGATTAAGGCGGAGCTGTCTGGAGGGTACACATTATGTAAATCAATCTTCATAACTCTACGTTCAGTAATAGTTTCCAGAATGAAACAAACGAACAGAAAAACGTGTACATTCAGCTTTGCAAAACGCAAATTTATATGCTCTCCAAATGCAAATTTGCAAACTTGCAAAAAAAGCAATACAATCGCATCCAGAGAAGAAAATTTCACTTCACACTTTTCTACCTTATGGAATAATGCAGCACAGACACGAGAGCAATATTCGAAAAAAAGTGAACTGGATTTGGGCTTTGATAAGTTCTATTGACTGCATAATCTTTGACGGTGACTTTCAGAGCGCAAATGACAGAAGTTACCTGCCAAGTACATGTACTTCTTTAAACACATAAAGTGAAGTTGATCGTTGCAGAAAACTGTGCGTTCTTTGCTTCTTTTGTCAGCCTGAGGTGGTTGTTCTGTGATACATCTCATTGGTGTGCCGATGCGGAATTAAGACTGCAATGATCTTTGCCTGAAAGAATGGTCAAAGTACTGGTGGAATTGAATTCTCTTAAAAAGTTCAATGAATTCAGTGATTAAAGCTTATAGCGTTTTGGACTGTTTGAACCACTTTAGGCTCTTCTCTCTTATAAGTTTTCATCCTTTATTCCCGACTATGTTTTAAGTATCGCCTTTTACCGAATATGATCGGTGCTCCCAAATGGCGCAACACCTGGCAAACAGGACAGGATTCAGGAGAACGGTAGTATAATCCAGAAAATGATGCCCATGCTAGTCAGAATGGTTCACAGGGCAATGTCCAGCATCACAAAATCGCTGCCTCATAGCGTCATTTGTTTTTTTTTTCAGTTCTTTTGGGACTACATAAGCAGTAATGCGCACTCAGTTTGCCTACCATGAAAAAAAAATCCCAGCCTTCATAGTAGTTTCCAGCCGAAGGAATTATGCAACGAAAGGCACACGATCAAAACGATGGGTTTTCGAGTTGATCATCAGGTGGAACAAGTTCGGGTGTGATGTTGAAAGCGTTTGATGTTCACAGGCAAATAGATTCTTAAAACAGAACCCATCGTACAATTTTCAATGCAGACGTTCTTGTAAGCCAGCTGAGCGCTTGAAAGACTGCTGTGGTATACGGCCTTTTGCAAATGTGTATTTCAGGAGAAAATCAATTGTGGTAATAATTAAGCAACTAAGGAAACAAGCCAAGTTGAAACAAATAAGGAAATGGTGGACTTGATTTTGCTCCTTATGCTCAATTCTTGCAGTTCAGCCTACCAAACAAAGGCGCAAATTATTTGAAGTGACGAAAGCGTAAAGCGAATGAATGTGTTGTGTTTGTACACCGTACTACTACTATACAGACAGGCGCACAAACAAGTGCCAGGCTCGGCGTCACCCTCAGTGCCCTTTTGCAAAAAAAAAAATTGCCGTATATTGAAATCCGAAATCACATCGCCGAACATTAGCGTGATCGGTTAGGTGTATGTAAGCATCGAACTAGATTCTTGTCTGCAGTGTACTATCAAGTGGGTCACCCACCGCAGAACTCCTAGTGTATATGCCACAATTTTCACTGTGCAGTATGATCAGTGGTACACGTTTCTATTTGGTTTGCGTATTCATCACTATTCACCACACAGTTCATACATATACCTTTTGTCACCCATGTGGTGAGGTAAGTAAAAGAATTAAGTAAATAAAATAAGACATGGAATATTATCGTTGAGAAAATGTTCAGTGATCATGTTGTATAAATATTGACGTTACATACGGCAGCAACACGTGTCTCACAATGCTAACAATTCGCATTTTTGAGCACACATGCTACACACTATTTTCAGGACCAATTCTAGGGTTAGTCTTCGAAACAGAGCCGATACTTACGTATATGCCCTACTTACTGTTTGCGTAGGGGTACAGCTTGTTCAAAGCAAACGACGTGCTCGTCATATATACATTCAACATGCGCAATGTGAGAAAAATCACACCAGCGATAACACTCTAGAATTTGATCTATCTGCTATTACGAACAGCAGCCACGGTTTAGGGATTTCTAAAATCATGCAATGAGAATGATAAAGGTGGTAAAAGGCGATAGGTGATAAAGGTGACAAAACTAAAGACGATAAAACTCGAACAGGGATTTAACTTATAGCATGGATGACAGAAAACAAAGAGCAAAACGAGGTGATACAAGCACTGTGAATGCCTGGAGAGCGCAACTTAGAGTTCCAATCGGAGCGATACATATTTCAGTATGCCTTAATTACGCAGGTGTTGCCTGCTTCTTGCATGTTAATATCCATTTGGTATTACACCAATTTCATTACTATATTTCGATTTCATTACTATATTTCAATTTCATTACTATATTTCAATTTCATTACTATATGTCAATTCCATTACTATATTTCAATTTCATTACTATATTTCAATTTCATTACAATATTTCCGCTAGCTTTTCTTTCATTCACCAATTCATAACGTTTATTTAGTTCCTAAAAATTATAATTTCTAGTCACAAGAACGTACTTAAAATTTTATTCCTCCAAAACTGTCAAAATCTATCTATTCGTAAAACATCCTCTTGTATGCTGGTTGACTTTTCGTGCTTTATTATGTGATTCTTGGAACATGTTGCCGTTATTTTCTAAATCAGATCCTTTGCAAACTTTTTCTGAACGACGAAAAAAAATTATTGGAATTTATTTGCAGCAAGAATATAATTTCGCTAGCAAAAGTTTTACGGAAAATTGTTGTTCTACAGCATTTAAAAAAACAAAATGAATTTCGCAAATGTAAAGGAAGTGAAAATGATGACTTTCATCGACGAACATTTATTTATTCGACGTTATGATCGCTATGATTGGACGAATTTTAACAAATAAAAGTTTAGCACAGAACGCAAAATTTCAGCAATTATATGATGCGAACAAAAAAAAACCCCATAGTGCGCTTTTATTACATTTTGCGATTTTATTGCCGATCCTTCAAGATTTCGTTTACGAGGCATCCGAAAACGTCTCTCAATCGAACAGTGAAACTGACTATGGGGGAAGAGAGATAAGACTTAGCGGATGGAAAAGATGGAAATGGAAAATGGAAAAGACAATGGAAGTGGAAAATGGAAAAGACAATGGAAATGGAAAATGGAAAAGACAATGGAAATGGGAAATGGAAAAGACAATGGAAATGGAAAAGACTTAACGCTATAACGAAATACGAAAAAATGATATTTTTTTGGTTTCTGGTGACCACATCACAGAGCTCTCCTACATCTTATGTGGATTCTGAAATGTTGTAGGAAGGCAAGTATATTCTCTAAAAATTTTTTTCTCCCCTCTTCGAAGAGCGTTTTAAAATATTCTATTGAACACTTAGTTTATAGAATACGATTGTAAACGGCTTATGAACAAATTTTAGGATACCCTAAGAACGGTTTTTGCTACACGACTGTCAAAGCCCATAAAGTTCAAGTCCGAAGATAATGGGGCTGGTTAAAACAAGCAAATAAAGAGAATTATCATTTTTGTGTGATCAGACGATAACAGTTAACCTTAGGCTTATTAAAATAGTTCGGGATCATGCATCGATGTCAGTCGTCGTTTTCGATGTTGTCTGTCATCTGACACTTCTGCTAACTTCATTTAATCTAGTTCATGGTATAATGATCGTTACATTTCCTGTTTCTGCGGGAAGAAAACCAAACGAGTGTGCCTGCGATGCCATCGCTCCTTATAACAACAGAAGAGAAACTGTATCTGACGACAGTTGGCTTAAAGAACAGTGCCAATTAATTGCGATTTCCTGAAATACGAGTACTAATCATTTTATTCTTTCAAGCTTTGTTCTGTGGAATTTTTTTTCATTTACAAAGTCTGCAACGGGTTTTCTTCTTGCTCATCGTGAAGCATTGAAGGCTTTACGAAAGCCAACTTCAGCTGCTTACTTTCGAACTCCAGAAAATCGCAGTAATTTAAAGCAGGAAGCGTTGCTCCTCAGGGTGGATAATACCAAATTGCTTCTTCAAAACCTCGAAACGTACTCTATCGAATCTTCTGCTGGTTCATCAAGGATTTCGCCGAAACTGCTTCAATTCCTCTGTGGCTAGATGCTGCCGTTGCTGCGGGCATACGTTTTGATCCTTTCGGCTTTTCAAAATGAACGGCCTCCTCTGCTATCACTTGCCGATGATATTGTTGAAACATTTGATCAATTGATATCGCTGAAGAGGATACTCTCAGCGAATCGGTGAGACGTTGCATCTTTGAGACCCATATTAGGGGGCATGTTTTTGGGACGGTAGGCACTCATTCTAATTCACGAATGCATTTCCGCAGTAGCAAATTCTTTTACTAAACGGAGCTCATATGAACATAGACAGGAGTCGGGGATGCAGAAGGTTATTGACTAACAGTTCGTTGCATACAAATAAAATTAGAGTGAAGTTTTGGACAAAGAGCTTTGTTCGTCGGGATATTTTCCGAATCAGCAACCTTTGTTTAATATTCATTTGCATCGTTCGAAGAAAGAAGCCATACGCCTTGCGAAATGAATTCGCTCGTGTCAATTCCACGTTTCATTAGTGGAACTTGCGAAATGCTTCCAAGGAATACTGGTGTGGTCATGTGGTCTTCTGTGCATAATATTTCCCTCCAGGAGATTTCGAAAACGCACTTTCCGCACAGTAAATACAGCATATGTACGGTGTATGTTTGCCATTTAAAAATCTTTCAGAACGTGCTACTGAATTAGGGGGAGGGGTGGAGCGAGGGAGGGATTAGAAACAGAAATAGCGAAAAAAAGAGCATTCTAGTAGATCCTGAAATATTTGAACCCCGTCATCATAAACAATAAATACATTAGTATAACATGAAACTGCCTTTGCTGTTACATGGTGGCACTTCTCTTTTCAGACGTGGGACTGGGCCTGTAATGTGTTGATGATGTTCAGTGCAGTGATCAACCATCGGAAGCTGTGATCAAGAAAGTGCGTTTTCATCAAACTTTCCGTTTCCGATAGAGTTAGTCCTAAATATATGACACATGATATATTAACGACTGTTCGAGAATTTGTATGCATAATAAGTCACACTACGCCACCCGTCTCATTGAGCACACATACCTTAACAGTAGTCCATGCTATCCTTTTCAAGAGTTGAACCATGGGACAATTTTTGTTGATGAATGGGGAGACCAATGATTAGACGAATAAGGTAAGTTTACTGGCGGATACATCGCCACAAAAGATTGGGTGTAGGTGATCTGTGATCATACAAGCGTGATTGGTATCGCCTTGCATAAGAAATGTTTACCAACTCGAAGGACTTTCATGCCGAGAGCATATCAAAGCAGCGCGTGAATACGTATTTGCACTCGTTGCCAAATGAAGAGTTCCTTGTCGAGCCTGCTCCTATATAAGAGGGGAGGGAATGGAAGCTCTCATTAAGCGAACGCTAAGCTTGGTTACCTACCGCCTACCCTGCAACGTTCATGCTGATCTTCGTGCAAGCATGAAGCAATTACATACTTGGATTCCTTCCTCTGCATCACCTTAGCACCCAAACACGCTCATCTTCCGAAATCCATATCCATTTCCGGCGAAACATCATATTTCATATGTCTAACACTCAATCCCAAAGATGGTGTAACGAATATCTTCATTCTTATGTTTGACTGATTGCGTTAGAAATTTAGTGATCACTTTGGTTTTGTTGTGATAGTATATATATATATATCTTTTATCGGTTTGTAGTACGATAACAGGTAGCATCTCAGCTGAATCTGACGTCCGATAGAACTTCAAAAAAATATTCGCCATTCAATGTGAGGTTTAGTTGCTTAGCACGTGCCCTTGGTCAACGAAATCATCGAGGATTTTTGAAATTACTTTATGCGCCATGCTTCTCAATTTCTCAACGATCAAGTAAAGCATCATTTTTGTTCTGCCAGAAATGCAGAACAAAAATCATGTGGAAAAGATAAAGCGGATTTTTTTAGAATTTTCTAAAACTTTCCCCAAATGTTCAAAAAAAAACTTTGTAGGGACATTGAACCCGTTTTGCTTATTGTTTCATCAGCTGATTTTAGGTCTTTCTTCAACTTCAATAAGGAGAATTTACTTCAGATATATGTATGCCTCAAAGAAGCGCATGTTTCTTTTTTTGCATATGGTTGCTCGTTTCGTAATCGCTTCCGTAAGGCTGCTTCGCTTGAAGGAAGATGTGAATAGCTCAAAGCTAACATATGAACTATTTCAGAGTGTTGTGCAGATTCAATCGCGCAATAAAAGAAATCTTTCTATTGGCTGCCAACAATTAATTAGACTGTGACAATGGTGCAAGTTGCTGTGGTACGTATTTTCTTTTTCTTCTCTATATTTATCTACAGCAATAAGAAAACATTTGCTTCAAATCAATGTATCAAAGTATGTAGTAAAGCTACATATATATATATATATGTACATCTATATATATATATATATACATATATATATATATATATATATGTAGTAAAGCTACGCTACCAACAGCTCTTCCCTCAATGTACACTCTTAAACCACGTCTCGTTGAAAATTTCCTTTAAAAGCGAGAAGATTGCTTTGGATCTTAACAAATCGGACACGTCTCTTTTATATTTAATGAATGTTCCGTTTATTAAACTCTGGTGAAGTAAACTTGAGCTTATAAAAGTGTTTGTTTATTTTATCACATTTTTGCGTTCAATGAGAGCGCAGAGCGAATAGGCGATAGTTTCAGGCATCACCAGGGGACTCAAGCAACCCAAAGCCGAAGAATACTCCGAAGCTGGGTTTCTTCGTTTATCTGCTTTCGTTTATGGCCGTTATAGGTGGTTTTCTTTTCGGCTACGATACGGGTATCGTTTCTAGTGCAATGCTTTATGTTGCAAACAACGCTGGAATGAGCCCAATGAGTGCAATTTGGAAAGAACTCATCGTTAGCATCACCCCCGGTTAGTCATTTCCATTTATTTTTACGCCGAAATTTGTGCTACCTAATGTCTGATAGAATTCAATGTCAAAATTGTGCAACGTAGATGTTTACATGAAGCGGTGTATAAAGCCTAATATTGCACGTCGCCTACGTTCTTAAAAAGAGGTGATATAGTGAGCTTATCAGGTGACCCTAGCAAAACTTCTCCTTTTGCGAGTAGCTTTTTTTGAGCGATTTGATGTTTTCTAAGTTTAAGGGTCATGAAATAGTTGAGATGAACGCTGCCTTGAAGCACTGTTGATGGAAGTTCATTTGTTAAGTTAAGAGATACCTTTTCTACGTAGATCAAAGCTTCATTCATAACGTGCACAAAGTAGAAAACTCCTCCCGCTACATCATTTAGTAAACCAAATGGGCAAAAAATTTCATGTGTTTTCTGGAATATACTAGCAAATTGCTACTAATATAGGAACGGCAGCGATTGGTGCGCTTCTATCGGGCCCTGCAACCGATAAGTTCGGCCGAAAAAAGACAATTTTGGCGTCGAGTTTGGCCTTTGTCGTCGGTGCGGTAATTTGTGCAGCTGCCCCTGAAAAGGTTACGCTCCTTATTGGAAGGATCGTACTCGGCTTCGCCATTGGTATTTCTTCAGTTCGTTTTTTTAAGCAAAATCATTGAAATGTTTTGAAGCGAAACAGACTTGATAGTGATTTCTAAGCTTAGCGCTACTATTCACTCTCGACTACGAATTAGGCATTCGTTATTTAAAAATAAACATATTCCATAGTAACCAAATATCTTCTCTGCTGATACCACATACTCTATGAGAGTGTATGGCTCAACGCTTTCTTTAAACATAGCTAGAAGAGTTCCAAAGCGGTCAAATCCATTCTTTTAACAGATGCAGGAGAACTGGCCTGTGGTCCATCTGAATTACAAGAGTTTATGTTAGGGACCGTCTCCATTACTCCTAGCATATGGCAGAGGGCAAGAATCGTCGACCGCTTATGTTTGAACGGATATCAAGAGGTCGATTATAGCGTGACATATAAGAAAACATCAAAATAACAAACAGTGAGATTCATAAAATTTTCGACGAGCTTCGTGCTGTGAATGTTCACGGACTCTTCACCTTGTCTTGGTGCCATTTTGCACATTCGCTCAATGTGAATAGCTTATATATTATGAATCTATTTCATAAAACACTCCTCTTCCGTAAATATTCTCCATAGAGTAGCACTTCAACATGCTGTCTGCAGTTTGGATTACAGTACCAATATGGATTACAATATCAATACAATATCCGCTTTTTCGCCTTGAAAAATTTGTACCGTTACTCGAAATACATTGATGCGCATCATGCTCAAAGAACGTATGACAGATGTATCGCTGAAAGGAAGCGATAACGAGATTTCGAGTTATATATCTCTAAGTGTTGCGTTCCGATGTTTATCTGCTTGACATGGCGGTGATCGAAATCAGGGGCAGTAAAATTCTAATTGAGTTCATTCATTCATTTATTCGTTGAAAACGCAAAGTTTACTCATGACGTTTCACATTTGCCAATGCCGTTTACTGTATACTAACAATGACTTGATTATGGCAAGGTCGAGTCTCACCCATTCTCACTTAACGAAATATACACGTTGTGCAACCTTACAATTATTCGTCTACATACTATCGTACACTAAATGAGCGTTCAATGATCAAATATATCTGTGGAAGAAAAGTAAAAATTGAATGAAAATTTAACAACTATTGATTATTCATAACACTCAATAAAGAACCTCTTTAAGGACTTTATCATTTGCTAAAGGCTTATTACTTGTAAGCCATTGCACTGAAGTAGCTTCGTTTTATTAAGCCTAATTCTCTTTAATGCCCTCGTCATCCTTATGATTCATTTGTGAATTATCGAATTTAGAGGTCATGCTCGCCCGCATGTACCATTCAGGTGCCATTAACGCTGACAATCCACTTCTTTATAGTTTTTCAATAACTCACCAAATAAGTAATAATACATGAGTATATTGGTGATATAGTAAACACAGTTAGCAGCTCAACGAAGCGAAAAGGTTTTGCTCGATATAATTTTCATGTTATTTTTTTCCAGGTTTCGCTTCAATGACGGTGCCCGTTTACGTAGGCGAAGCGTCGCCTTCACATATCCGTGGTACACTTATCACCGGATTCCAACTCATGATAACTTTCGGCCTTATGGCCTCCAATATATTCGCAGGTTAGAAATTTTTTACGTTAAAAATTTTGGCTAAAATTCAGGTTAAAATTCGCAGGGTAAAAACAAAAAAAATAGAAAAGTCCAACATCGAAAAATTTTTCTCCACGATTCAGTAAATGCAGTTAGCTAGTTTGTTTATTAATTGTAAATTATAAGTCATCTAGTCTATTTGCTCGAGTCTTTTTAATCTGGGCTGGCGTTTTTATTTGTTACTTAAGTTTAAGAATCACTCTGTTTGGTGCGAGGAATTCACACTGGTTTCATACTTGAAATTCAGGTGGTTTCTCATATGTGGATCCTCAAAACGTCGGTTGGCGTTTGATGTTTGCGTTTGCCGGTGTCCCCGCACTTCTTCAATTCATTGGCTTCATCTTTTTGCCTGAAAGCCCACGGTGGTTGTTCGACCATGGACGCTCTGAAGAAACTCAAGCGGTACGCTTAAACAAACACTCATTAGTTTCCTCGTGAAGTTCTTTTTGCGCGATAACAGCGTACTTTTGTTACGCATTCGTCGCGTAATTCGGATTACTTCGATTATAAATAAGTGAAAATGTTCGCCCGAGGCTAGCATAACGTCATGCACATTGGTGATCTCGCGCAGCAGCCAAAGAGTTGAGTAGACTTAACTGCAAGCAAGCCGATTCGATCACTCTTATCAATGTTTGGTTAAAAATTCGTCGTTTATCTGCAACTGAACCCGTGGAAGATGCAGTTTCATCTATTGCCAAATCAAGTAATTTTTTTGCCATGCATAGATGTCCATAACTTCCCAGGGGATCACCGATCTATTTCAGATTGGGCATATAGTAAATTCACGGCATTCCAATCTAGGCACATTTCATTAGTTGCGTAAAATTTGTAAATTGGGTGCACAAAATTTGCCCAGAATGACGCTAGCCATCCTATATCTAGCTTCACTTACAGTGATTCAATATCCTTAACTGACGCACCTAGCGGAAGTGAGACGGGTGGATAAACACATACGTATAAATAAACTATCTTCAGGACGAGCTTATATTGTCAATAAGCCTAATGTGATTTTTCGTTAGCAAGTTACCGCTCGGGCCTTCTCTGCGATGTCTCGATGTTACTGAGGCAATCGCACGCCGAGCACAACTATACCTTTTGTTGTTTTAGCTTGTTGTTAACCACCCGCTGGCTGGGCTGTCAGTTGTATGGTGGGAAGTAGCAGGGAATCGAATCCGGGTCTCCCCTCACGCGAAGCTGGGGCTCTGCCACTGAGCTGTTATACTGCCGCTCAGCAGTTGTTCGTAAACAATAATAAAGTGTATTTGAAGATCCTGGAGAAGATCTATAACGGTAACAAAGAATGGATAGATTATGAAATCAACGAGATATCCGAGTCTTCCGAACAGGAAAAAAAGGCTAAAGAGTCCATTGGAGGTTTGCCATTTGTTTAAATTTTTAGTAGCGTTTGTTCACATCGATAAACTAGTCACTTCTCTACATTTTAATAATCTTATTAGTCCCTCTTCTTCCTCCCCCGTTCTCCCCCTCTTCTTTTCTTTCCCCCCCCCCCCCCCCCCCCCCCCCTTTTTTTTCTTTCTT
>JPKZ01002335.1:345090-367985 GCA_000803305.1 Toxocara canis
TCGATTATAAGTCCGTTCTTCGAGCATTAAAAAATTGAAAATGCTCTGAGGCTAAATCAAGCAGGCACGGTACTTGTATTTTGGTATTTATTAGTTAGATACTATAATTTTTGTTTAAGCGCTTGCTAGATTACTTTTCAGACTAGACGTTTTTCTTGATTTAGGGGCGCAAGAGCATGCTTTTCATGATTAGCTAATATGTTCGCCCTCTAAGAGTTGTCGTAAGCATGAAGACCTCTACTACAGGGGTCATTCGTGTCCCCCGTAGGGAGTGATGACTGTGGGGTTGTTCTTGACTGCACTTTTTCACTTCGCCTTGAAGGTGGTTATTCTCCATCGACCAATAAAGGATTCGATTCAATTTAATCGAGCTTTCTCTTCGATTATACGCGCCGCACCATAAAGCATTTCATAGGAGCTTTGAAAATAAAGCATATAAATGGTATTTTTGGGTTTCACATACTAACTTAATCGTTTATTTTAGGAATATTTTTAAAGAATTTTGTTTAAGTAAGTGGATTGGATGGCATTCAAAAGTAGCGCTAAATTACTTACTTCCCATGTGAGTAACATGCTTGACTGTCTAGCATATATTCGTATCGCATGAATTAGCTTAACGATGATGGTAAATTGTTGTATAAAGGCCCTTTATTTCAGGTACTGTTTGCCATCATCGCATGAAAATCCAGACGCATCATTGATAGGACAATGTTCACCTGGATTCAATAAGACCAGCTATGATTGGTCGTCTGCTTTTTGCGTTACTAAATACACCATCATGCCAATCGCCGTTATGGTATTGTATCTCGCATTCTTTGCTATCGGTCAGTTCATTGCCATCTTCTTTCGCAGTTTATTATACGATCATTATTTCCACTCACTTGCCACTCCCTCCCTCCTCCCTCCTCCCTCCTCCCTCCTCCTCATTTCCCTCTCCCCCTCCCCTCTCCCGCCTGATATGCCGCGGAAAACAGTCTCACATCTTGAATATAGACTTCTGTTGTGATGAATTTTTCGCCTTTGCCATCAATCTATCCACAGTGATTTTAAGCACATGTTTCGCTAACGAGTGCAATGAAAAATATAGTCCTTTTTTCCCTCCGCTTAAATAGAGCGCCTTGTTGGAAACGAGTTTGCTTTCCGAAAGCTCACGACAACAGATCTCCAAGTATGTTTTCGAAGTAATGCGGCGTTCATATTACCACTGAGAATTTCGAAAAAGCATTTTTTTTTTTTTCAGGGAATGAAGTGTGCTATTTCACATAAGCCAAAGTCACAAGAGCGGTATTTAGCTTAACGTCAAAGCACTCGAGCTGAGCGTCTCAGAAGCATAGTGTTTCTGCACTAAGTAAAGCAGTCTCTTTTATAAAGCGATATGTAGTGATCGTAATAGAACAAAATACACTGCAGTGGATCGTCTGTGACATGCGTTAAGAGTAGCGATAGTGAAGAGGGCTTGACCTTAACAGCAAA
The DNA here is from genome assembly GCA_000803305.1 of Toxocara canis. NCBI lineage: Eukaryota > Metazoa > Nematoda > Chromadorea > Rhabditida > Toxocaridae > Toxocara > Toxocara canis. The sequence continues at coordinate 346,564 of JPKZ01002335.1, forward strand.
CAGCTATAATTTAGACCAGATATTTGCGTTTGCTTTTTCGAATTTCTTTAAGAAATATTGCCTTAAAAGCGTATAATATATGGCGACAACCAATATAACATTTCAGGATATGCACCTCTGCCATGGGTATTGAATGCAGAATTCTATCCGCTTTGGGCACGCAGTACTTGCTGCTCGTTATCAACTTTCTCTAATTGGCTTTTCAATTTGATAATCTCGCTCACATTCCTTTCGCTTAGTGAAGCGGCAACCAAATATGGTAAGTAATTCTTCAAATTTGCATTCCATCTCGAACGCATACAGAAAAATAACACGATTCCTTTTAAAAATACATGCATGCGCTAGTATATCCACGCATACAACATAAAAGTCGATGTCGTCGTTCGGAAACGACAAAGGTTTAGAAAGCAATAAGCTTTCTAAACCTTTGTTGAAACCGGCCCTCTATTGTCGCATCACAAAATTCACTCTGATCAAGCTGGCAACTGCCACTGATATGGGTCGAGCAGCTGTTTTGTATAGTTACTTAGCGTTCCTTTTCCTCCACAATGTATGAACGATATGAACTTTTAGAGGTCAGTCACACGTTTCGCGAGGAGTAACCACAGTTATAGAACTTCTTAATCTAACAGCTTGCACTTGTCCATTTGCTGAAGCATTTAACATCTCTCATCCTCTTTATAACTATCCTAATTCAGTCGTGTAGTGCTGAAAACTTTAATTAACTCATACGACATTTCAAAAATGTGAAAATCTTTTGGAGTTCGAAATAAATTGTGGCATTTGCAAGACAGAGATCTCGAAAGAAAAAATTGCTATTTTTTTTACGACTTACCGAAATTCAAAAACTAAAAGGCTATTTACATTTTCTTTTACTTTTTACATCTTACTTTTTCACGTGATAAATCATAAAAATTTTACTTTTTACATCTTTTATCATGTCGATAACAAAAGAGTGACAGTTCATTGTGATTTATTTGCAAGATAGATCGATATTATCGTAAAGCAACTAGTCCGAGTCGATTTCGTTTCATGAATAATCTCCGTTTTTTTTTTCTTTTCAGGAGCTTTCTTCATTTATGCGGGCATTACATGTGTCGCATTTGTATTCTTCTTCTTCTTTATTCCTGAAACGAAAGGCTACAGTATCGAGGAAATTGAGCTGTTATTCATGTCGAAAGAAAAGCGCAAGGAGGCATTCCTATTAATGAACGAGGCTAAAATTGGCAACGGTGAAAGCAAAAATTCCCGGAGTCAAAACACCATTACAACAGCCGTACTTTGAATCCTCAACAAGGGGATTGGAAAAAAAAACTTATTATTAATAGTTAAAAGTGCTATATTAAGGGCATTTCCAAATTTCCAAGGCAAACAAATCCTTCATAATAAATTGGCGACGAACTAAACTCGGAGAGTTTATTTGCTTAGGTTTTTCTTTAAAACAGCATGAATTCAATTACTGTTTAAAAGCAAATTTAGGCTAATAAACTCATTGAGCTTTTCATGAATTTTTCATCAAAATTTTCATGAATAAGTATTATGAATTTTCATGATATTTATTCGCATATACTCAGCAATTCGTTCAACCAACATAACCACAGCACAAAATTATAACGGCAAATGTTTCATAGCATTTCTCAAAGAGTCTTCATACCGAAGGGATCGAGTAAAAATGTTTATGTGCAGCAACGATAATTTGCCTATGGAAATTACCTTGGAAATGCGCTTGTATGTGAATATGTAAAAAGTTTTCTCTTTTTCATACGAGTTCAATTCTGGTTACATTTCCGTAAAGTGCATTTGATAGCGTTGAAAAAATTTTGTGAAAAACGAAGACGTAATTGTTCTGTCGATTTCACCTCGTCCACAGCCAGTCTCATTTCTTATGCTCATTTTTTGCTTCATTAATTATGATGGCAATAAATGGCAGAATCAACGTTTTCACACATTCAATAACTAAACACTGTGTTCCCAAGTATATGAGTTATGCTAATTGCTTACTCTAAGAGAAAATCCTTCTACCTTCTACTAAATAAAAAGAGCGCTCAACAAGTTCACTATGACGCAAACATTGGTCATGCATCGTCGACAAAATGACCGACTTTCTTGCCCATTTAGTTCTTTTCCTTTTCACATTGAATTTTTCAAAAGCAGTTGAAAAAGTGACGAGAAACTGAAATGTCGGAAGCTACTGCCTGCTGCACTGATTAACGCTTAGCAAAATATCAAACTAATTAAACATGACTACAACGTGCCTTTAAGTACAGAATGCCATGAAGACAGGAGCCCACTGAAAAAATTGGCACTTAAGAAATGACCACTTCACTAGATATAAATAGATGGTATTACAACTGAAGCAGTAGAAATGATCGGAAAATAATCTCAGTACCACATGCGATTGTTTTAGATCGGGAAAGACTTGAGTCCAAAAATCTACTATTTAGCCGAGAGCTTTTCGCTCGAGAAAGAGCATCACTTCATAAGCATGACTACAAATGGTAGTTGCAGAGCACATAGTTCGGATATTCATAGAATAAAGTCAGTCAATCAGGAAAATGTTAATGAAAGGTAATTTGCCACAAAGAAAGCGAATTAAACCATCAACCTCTATGAAGACAAGTGAGCTTCGAGTTGTACTCATGAAAATCTCAGTAAAATCATGCCAGATATCTTATGCTCTCATCTCTCACCATTTTCCGCTCGGACGATCGCAACTCTCACTCGTCCCTACCCATAAAAGGTATTTTTTAAAAGGCCCATATAAGCCTAGTATAATGATGCATTGACTTTTTTTTAGTTAAGAAATGGGTTGCTAACTGGATATAGTGAACGTACAAGAGCAGTTGTCTAAGATAACGCTCAACTATTGCAAGCAACGCTTAACTAGGCGTGATGTCATTGTGATACAACTGAATGCCACCTGATAACAATATATGTGTGAGCCATTTTGCTATCACTCTCACCAAGCATTCTTCTATTTTTCTCCTTCTTTTCGTTATGTCAGTTCAGATTATTTGCGAATGCATCGATTTTTTTCACGGTACTCAACAAAATTTTATTTCGATTTCGTTACTTTACTAACAATTTTCGTGCACCTATTTGCTTGAAGTATTCGGCGAGCTTATGTAATCGGTAACTATAGATCGCATTTCATTTAATAAAGAAATCAGCAAGTATCGAATATGATTTGAGCGTTCGTGTTCATGCACTAATTAGCTTATACATAATGTACATTTTTTATATACTTAATTGCGTGCGAAACGATGCTCGAATGAGATTGAATGCATCTTTTTTTTTTTGATTAAGCAGAGCAAGTATATCTTACAGCATTTGCTATTACGAAACCTTACATAATACTCTTTGTACAACTTGTATTGCTATGTGCTTGTGCAAAACGTATGTGAATATCGCCATCGTCCAAATAAGTTTATTTTGAAACAGTTCTTAGCGTTTAAATTGTTTAACAACATTCCTTTCAGTTGTTTATTTCAGTGCATATTTCCCTAATCACTTAACACTTAACAATAAAAGTAATTCGAAGGGTGCAAAATGGTTACTGTGCATTTTCGTAAAGTGCAAGTGATTTGTTCATGTTGCGCACTGTTGTTCTTTCTCGTTGGCATTGCACTCATCATTTCGGGCGTCCTTATTTTGAAGGTCGTTCTTCCAAACAAAGAAAGCACATTGATCGTTCAGGTGAGTTATACAGATTTCATGCGAGTCAAATATTACTCGCTCGATAATGTAAGCGTTCATCTCCGAACGTATACTCTGGGATGACCAAATCAAGAGAAGTTGCTGTTAAGTTTCTTCTCTCCTCCGCTTTATGACAACTAATGTTACCACCCATTGAAATGAATGTATAACCGTCTTTTAAATTCTATAATTATTTTTATACATTACAAAAACTCGGGAGGAGGAGGGAAGAGCAATGCAAACAATGCAGCTCTTCTTAACTTAGCATAAGATCATTAATAAAACATTTTTCTAAATAGTTCAACGTTTTGTGAATACTTTCTAACGATAGTCACATAACTGTAAGGTCTGTTTCAATGGCAGATCTTCCGTTGAATTTGTGCATTGCGGCGAAAGCGAAGATATTGATGAAAGCTCTAGTTTCCGCTTTAATTATGCGTTTTCCGCCTCTTTTTTTTTGCGTAATAAAGGGGTATTGTACTTTGCTTGTTCGAGTTTCTCGTAGTTTAGCTATCATAGCTTCCCATAAGCCTTTGCTTTCCAACAACTTACAGCAAAATGCCGTATAACAATTAGTGATTTTATAGGATCGAAATCTTGGTAGGATGCCGGATGGATCATTAAATGTTCTGACTCAAAGTTGGGCATACCCACGTTACATTTCCTATACACAATATTGGATATATAATTATACAAACCCGCTAGAAGTTCAAAATCGTGGAAACGCGCCTGACATGTATGAGAAGGGCCCTTACTCATATCGGTAGGTGTTTTTTTTGTTGATAAGAACAAACCCAACAGCTCAATAACTGCATTTATGTAAAGCTGAAGTAGACGCACAAAAGCTATTTTGAAGCGATTCCCTTTGTGTCCTTTTGAATTTTAGCCATTTCCCTATTGTTATGCTACATATAACTACCCAACAAATTCATTTATTTTTTAACTCCTATGCATCTAATATTTCTGCATTGTCATTTGATACGCACAATATGCAAAGTTTTGCTACAAGGCTCCAAGATGCCACAAAAAGTACGGTCGTTTATTCTACTTCCCACATTGCAGAGCACTTTCATGCCAAAACCTCCGTGTCAAATCCAATGAACGTATGAGTGAATGGGAAAGGGAAAGATCACAAGGAAGTTTGAAGGGAGTAAAACATAATACGTACTGAGATGGTAGCAGGGTGCGCGGATTAGCGGTGAAATAAATCATCGCTTGTTGAGGCAATATTACTGCGGTCTAGAATCGCCTAGAATTGAAATCGTTTCAGAGTATTGCGAACGAATAGTATCGAAGGATTTTCAGACGATGATACCCTAGTCAGTTACCGACCCAAATATATTTATACGTTCGACAAGGCGAATTCATGCAATGATTGCGATCAAAGCGATATTTTCCTTGTGCCCGACATTGTCTTCTTTGTTCGTTGCATGCTTCTCTTGTTGACAAATTTAGTTTTGAGAAAATTTATGAAAAAACTTAACTCATTTCAATAATCTCTTTGGAAAAATTTTGCACGTTTCTTAATGCTGCTCGTTGAAATGCAAATTAACACACTAAATGGATTCGATAAGATAGCCGGCAATAATTATGATCAGTGTTTTTTTGGCTGGTTAACGGATGTTACATGATATTTATCGATTGTTTGACGACTAAACGGAACGAGAAAAAGGATTACAATTAAAATTCTCAAGGCAATTATAAATGAGATTAGGGATGAAGACAAATATTTTTCTTGTAGCTGAATAGTCGATTTTTCACAATAAAATTAAGCGCTGTTTTTAATTCGAACAGATTGAATCGTTTCTAATCTTAAATTACAGAAGACGATGAATTTCTTCTCGAGCGTTGAAGGTGTAAAGCAAATCCTGTGCTCTATGCCAACTATAGGTAATTTACTCTGCAAAGCAACTGAAACGGAAGGAATTGATTCAATGATTCGAGAAATAATAGAAAATTATACCAATTATGCTGCCATTGCGATCAAAGCGCTAGATGCTGGACCCTTCGTTTATACGGTACGGTGAACAATTTCGAAATACAGTACTCATTCAATTACTATTATTAAAACTCTTGAGAACTTAGCTAATTCGAAATATTGAACTGAGTATTAGAGGAAAGATAGTTGAACTTATTCGTGAAGGTGATTTTGAGATATTTTTGTTGTTTTTTTAATGATGCGTCATATACAGCATCAAATAAACAGCTGTAATTTCTTCGATTCGCGTATCGATGCAGCTGACAACCATACCCACTCATGATTGTTTTGACCAGTTTCGGAACGCCTGGTGGTCAGGTTGCTGGCGATCCGTCGGGTAAGCAACCGGGAATCGAACCCAGATCTTCCCGCATGCGAAACAGGAGCTCTACCACTGAGCTACTGCCCGCCCAAAGGTTAAGATAATGCACAAAAATTACCACAGACATTGAAGACTTCAAAATTCAAAGATTCAAAAATATGGGCGCTCAGCCCACTTAATAGCGATAAGATTTCTGTAGTCTCGAGTATATCCTTATCATTGGGCTGAGCCAGAAGGTAGTTGATTTCTGTGAGGAATGCACTGTTTTTTCTAAAGCTTCATAGTTGATAAGTTTATACTGAACACCATTGCAGACGGTGGATGAACTCCTCTTTAGAGGTTACGATGATCCGCTCTTTACTAAAGTGATCGATTTTGCTCTAAAGGTTATCGCAAGAATGTCACCGTTGCTGGGAAGTCAATTGCCCGCAAACATATCAACTCCAAAAATACATATAAACGTATGATGTTTTTCTAATTTCTTTTCAATTATACAGTTGCTCTCTAAGAAGAATCGACGGTGAAGTCAAAACTCATATAAAGCGTTTTCTCTAGAGCAGAACAATCCCTATTCGATTACATTTACTGATTAATTTAGTGGTGTCGTATCCAAGAGCTAAATTAGTGGCTCAAACTTTATAAGAGCGAATTTTATCCGTCCAACTGCCACTCCTCGATTAGCATTCCAGTTCAACACACCAGTTAAGTAATCAATTCTTTAGCGTTCTATCCGTTCAAAATTGCACTCATTGCATTCAGCATATCTTCGATATACTTTATAATTTCGAAGAGTCATATAGGTAAAGTGATCGAAATAACTCTTTCCCTAATCTTCTCACTTCCCGCAAATGTTTCCACCTACAGAACAATAACGCCACAAATGGCGCAATATATACGATACTAACCGGTATAAACGATTACACGCGGATCGGTGAAGTGCTATCGTTCTATACGAATGACAATTCATCACAAAATTCAGAAGGAAGCTGGCTTCCTCGATCATGGTATGTTCCATACAGAAATATTATGTCTAATCAACTGACGAATAATATCGTTTTATTTGCTTCATTTATTTTGCTGTCTCGTTTCATACCGATCTATCGAAATGTTTTTATAAACACAATTTTAATAAATTCATGATGTGCTACTAGTCTACGTTATTTATAGGAACGGTAAACGTTTATTTAACGACATGATTTCAAGAGTATTATTTTAAAGCTGCTATACTCCTTCATCTTTTCGGAGGTCAATGTCGTCAAAAGAAAAGTTTTACGAGCAGTAAAAATTAGCAAGGATTCTTTAAAATGTACCCTATGCTAGGAGTAAGTATCATGAATCACACTATAAAGACGAATCCAGCAAGCATCCTCTCGCTCCAACCATATTAAGGATGGCGTTAAGCGTTAGGTATTGCCAGAGCCTATGGTGCTGCCTGTAGACTTGGTTTGTCCAGCGCATGAACTTTTGCATATTTTTCAACATTGATATTCGTATAATAAGCAAAAAAAACGTTAATGTATGTTAGGATTGCTGGCAAGAATTTGTCAGCCTTAACCAGGACTTTTAGGTGGTCGAATCTCGACTTGAACCAATGCCCAGCGGAAATTGGTGCGCTCGCGAGGAAGATCAACGGCACAAGTCAGTTAGAACATTACTGCACTGATTGTAGCGCACTATGCCAACAATCGGCCGGCCTTCTTTGGTTATACAGGTGGAGGCAAAAAAAGTTGATGAGGAGGCAGCTACTTTGGCAAATGGCCTTCGGCAAAATGTACTATATGTACATCTAGCAGAAAATTTAGACAGCGTTTCCTGTGACAGCTACAAATTATGAGGTCGTGCGAAGAGAAGCAAAGTCTTTCAACCACAAATACTTTATCGGCAAAGATCCTGCTTCAAATGATGCAATGCCAAAATCGAGGGAGACATCTTTGGAGGTTCTGACACTCAACAAGGATTTTGAATGCGGGAAACGTTCGGCCCACGGAGAGGGTCCGATATTGCGGCTTTTGCTCCGTTTGGTTCTTGGATAAGGCTACAGTTACGATTCGCAGGTTTCTCACTCTTCCGACTCGCCAGCCTACAATACCTCCGGCCTAAAAGTGCGGGGAGGAGTGGTGACAAGGAAGTGCGTGACTTATCTTGCTGACCCCGCATTTCGATTATAGTACCGTTTTGATTATGGTTCCGCATCGTGACTATGGCTCATCAATAAGACTGCTTTGGCGATATATAAACTGAAAATTTTCCTCCAACCCTCTCCCCACTCCCCGTCTGCATCCTTACACCCTATATGAGGACGAGGCCAACACAACGCTCAGTTTCCTCTGTAAGACTCACGGGCCCATTTGGCTTCATCCGGTGAACGGAATAGACTTGGACTGGTTGCTGAGAAGGTCGACGAATTAGGATCAAACAGCGAAAGAATTCAAGAAATTTTGAAATATCCCTCCCAAAGGGTTTCAGATTGGTCCAACAAAAAGGTTCATACAAAATAATAGTTTTCAAATGGTCAGATAGGCAAAAGACAAATCTCATAACCCGATATTATGACAACCCAACTCACACCACGCGCATATAAGAGGGGCTTAAAATATCCTCTCAAGGGTTCCCGATTGGTGCTACAAAAGCATTTCATGATGGCACTTATCCGACTTGGGATCGTTCTAATCGTCCTTCACTTGCTGTGACGCGTCATGAAAAGAACTTATGACAGCAGTCAATCATATACACACCCTCGGACCACCTCGGAAGCACGTAAGAAATTTAATGGCGCAACGATCTGTTTCGGCTTGAATGAACGTCTATTGCGTGTCCATTTTAGACGCAACAGAAATGTGCGATTTTGCTACATTTTAGGGCATGGTGACGTATATAAACTGACGTTGCAAACCTTAACTGTAAAAGAAAATTCTGAACAAATTTTTTCTATGGGGTGCTGGCAAATCTGTGGAAAGAGGAAAAATTTGTAACTGAGGTGAAAGCCTGCACTAGCAAAAGTCTGCAATGAGAAGAAAATTTCGGATTGCGACAGCAGTTATAGGTTTTAATGATCGATCACATTGCAGCTACAACTAGAACGGCAATCCTTTCTTGCCTTTTTTTGATTTATTAACAACTTTGATATATATTATTTTTTGGCAAAGTTTGTTATGTATTATTGTTTTGCAAAGTTCGAAGTAAAACAGCCAATTAAAAGTTATATGAGATCAATAGGATACATTTCATCAAATTCGCCGCACTGAAATTTGCCAACTAGAATGTAAGTATATTTATAAAAATTAAGAAAATTTTAAATGCGCTTTAGAACAAAGTTTACGATCTCTCGTTATTATTGTGCGATCATCGATAGCGAATACGCTATCACACTGCTCTATTGTGATTACTGATATTGTGATTATTTTGCAGTGGGCGACCTCTTCATGCCGGCCATCAAGAAAACAGATCGCCTTTATATTTACGACAAAAACATATGCAGGTGAACGTTTAACTCTTACAGTTAGGCAAACTAACTTACTTACAGTTCCAAATTTTCCAAACTTCCTCGTGAACAACTGTTTCTGACAATTTGGAACATACGAAACAAATGTCATAAAGCGTTTTCTCGACTTACGATTATCGAAACTGAATATTAAAATGACTGCACTTGAAGGCGATGATGTCCTCCCTCTCGTTTACTTCCTTGATCCTCAACCTCCGCTGCACCCCTCTCTTCGCTCTCCTCTCTCCTCCCGCTCCTCTTCCCCCTCTCGCCTCTCCTGCTTCCCTCCCCCTTCCTCCCCCTTCCCCGCCAAAAAAAATAAGTTTTTCGAAGAAGAAGGCACTCAGCATGCTGTTATAGAGTGTGCGTGAAAACTGTTTTCGAATGTCCACCAGCTATGTTGTCATGAGTCACAGAAGAGAACAGAACCGATGCATGTTGGATCAAACGGAAGTCGAGTGCACTTTCCTCAGTCTTTTCACGACAAAAAAGATTGAGGGAAAATTTCTCCATTTTGAGGCACCTTAATTCGAAATTGGAACTGCTCAGGCTACATCCTCATCGAACAGCTTCATTCTTAAATCACATAGGGCTGGTATGGAAAAGTTCTTTTATCAGAGAAGTAAATATTAAAATTGACAAATGGCGACGATCAAACTCGCATAAAACACGTATTTTGTTAGCTGTGTTCGTTTCAAGTTTTCATCTTGTCGTCTTTACTTACTCTAAAGATCTCATTTAATTGCAGATCAGTTTCGTTGCTATACACGGAGGAAACGGTTGTTAAAGGAATCAATGGCTATCGTTTTATTATTCCGAACGATGTGTTTAATTTGACGATGCCAGAAAACTGTGGTTTTTGTCATCAGCTTCAATATGACATTTTCACAAAGAAGAAGGGTGACCTATGCCTTCCTGATGGATTACTTGATATTAGTAGATGCACAACAGGTACATATTGAGCACTAAATTTACGTCTTTCTGTTCAGTCGTCCAGCAAGGGTATACCTGTGACCGAACAACACTGTTATGCCATCTCTCTTGCTTTCTCATGCTCTTTACAAATGCCCATTTTTTAACAGTTCTTTTGTTTTCCTTAAATTGCTCTCTTTTAACTGTCTTCATTATACACCACTTTTCTTACTGCTTTCAGCACGCACGTTCCGGTATGCGAACCTACAGGACCAGAAGCGAATATCGCACAGGCAAATGCCTGCAATGACCTCAGTGCAATTATAAACGCCCCAGTTGTAAATCCTTTTTTACGGCCATATGCTATTAAATCAGTACTGTTATAGGTCCTTATTTTCTTCCTGATTGTCAACAGTAGTTGAGTATTTGATGGATTTTGAAATACATGTACTGTACTGCAGTTGTATGTTATTCATGATATCATGATTGTAGATAACGCTCCGATTGTCGTATCCAATCCACATTTCTTGGGTGCTGCAAGAGAGGTGACGCGTATGTTTCTGCGCCTAAAAGCCGATCCAACGATACATCAGACCACATTCGACGTTGAGCCAGTAAGCGATTACTATATAAGCATTTACGCACATATTGATTATCTATTACTAAATGACCAATGATACTAACAAGAATTACTTATTACGGGTTATTGTTAGGTAGTATTAAGAAATTCATGCTTACCTCTTCTAAATTTGAAGAAAAAACTAAAAAGAAATATTTTATAGAGAACAGGCGTTCTTCTGAATTCGAACAGACGTATACAACTCAACGTGATGGTCAATCGTATTGCTCATGCCAAGTTGGTGCACTTATTTCCGTTCTTATATATGGTTCAATGATTATCTTATACATCTTATTTGGTACTCTTTGAGAATATTAATGAAAATTTTAAGCGATGCCCTCAATATATCTCCTCGATGGTCGCAAATTTCTATCTAGTCTTTGATTCGAAATTTAGCGTGAGCTTTACTTATTTTTATCGAAATCAGCATCGGAACTTCGTAGAAATATTCGCATTACTTTAGAGACTAATTTCGGAGATTTTTTTCTCGAAAAGTGGCATGGGAATTTTGAGGAGATTAGCAAACAAACGAGAGAGTGCGGCTGGCGACCCGTTGCTTTACTTGTTGACACTTTCAGAGGTATAGAGCAGCTCTTCGAGAGAAATATGTTGGACAGTTAAGTGTTCGACAGTAATTAAAATAAGTAAAAATTGATATTTTTACAACGTTAAAGAATAAGACACGAGCAAAAAAAATTATGATTTCATTTAGAAAAAATCTGATTAGAACTGACTCCTCGTCATCATTCGCGGCATATGCATTTTGTTTGAGAGAACCCGTTTTCATTGTGGTAGATGATCTTGACGTGATCTTTTCTTGTCTTGTCTTAAGAATATTAATTATATATACGCAGCAATCTGATTTGCCTATAGAAGTCGTTCAGCGATTCAGACCCTATCAAATGTTGCTACCAGCAAGTTATCCAATCCTATGGATGAATGAGTCAACTTTGATCGACGATGTTTCTGCGCATGAACTCATCGATCAGCTCAACGGACCTTATCGAGCAATCAAAATTGTCTGCTGGGCTGTTGGTGTTGGCCTAGGATCACTATGCGTTCTCATCTCAGCTGCAATGTGTACTTTTTCTATATGCTCCTTTCTTGTCAAGGTTCGATTCCACATCACTTTTTGACTCTTAATCCTAGCAGCATAATGGCCAAATATTTCTGGTTGTAAAAATAGGCGTTTCGAGGGGGGGGGGGAGCGGAAATTTGAAAAATGAAAAAAGGAAGATATTTGAGAAATTTCACTAAAACTTTAAAAAAAATGTTCTACCTTGTTGGACCCAGCTGAATGGTTCTCTGATCTCATTGAACACGTCCATTTCAATACGCCAACATCTGTTACAATTCTTGTTGATATTTTAAGCACACGCTTTCCATAGCAATTTTCTTTACGACTCTCTTCATGAATACTTATAGATAGAAATAAACAACCTTATATACATTTTAAAAGACCCACTGCTTTGATAAAATCAAATAAGAAGGCGAATAGCTATTATAAAATGACCTCTTTTAGAAGCACTCTGATGAGGACACGGATGGGTCAATCAATTCGGATAACTCACACAGTGTGTTTCGGATGTTCTCTATCGAGTCAAACATGCGACAAAGGAACGCAAGGCGTCAAAGGGCTCCATTCTTCTCGGGCAGCTTTCTCTTTTGAAGCGAAATACCTTTTCATAGATCGACCTCACTAACGGATTGGTAAAACTACACATCACATGGTGACGCCTATATTTCTCACTCAAAAACCATAAACTTATCGATTACAGAGAGACATTTAACTCCAGGGTTGGCTATCGGACTCCCTCGTTTCTAATTTTTTGCTGTAAACTTTTTAAAAGTTTGCTGTTTGCTTGGATTAACGCAGCTAGATTTGACGTTCCTAATTTCTGAGGAAAGGGAGGGGGGGGGGGGGGGGGGGGAGGAGGAAGAGAGAGGAAATGAAAATTTCACTCAACCATTCCAGCGACAAATCGCTGGAGAAAACAAAGGAACATTTAACCGTTTCAGAGCAAACCTAATCCATCATTGTCTCCAATTCCGTTCAAAAACTCGAAGAAAAAATTACTTTCGAAATTTTTTTACTGTGAAAATCTTTTATCGAGCGAAAATTTTTCCTTACGGTCATCATGAGTGCGCCATAATTCGCGAGCGCCATAATACTCGTGCTGATCAAAGTTGCTAAGGTGCAAAGGGTAATCGTGCTGCAAGAAGTGATTACCCATGAGGATCGTAAAATCCTGGACGATGGACCACAACGGGTCATCTTTTTCTCGCAAAATCGGCAATGATTCGACGCCTGGGATACGACCGATGGAAAATGAAAAACCCAAACGCTTCCGAAATGCATGCAAAACTTGTTGGCACCTTTCGGTGCCTGCAACTCCTTTCTACGCTAATAGTTGATGCAGCAACTTAAAAAGTACTAGAGCAGGTAATCATAACACATCGGAGGTGATCCTCGAGGAAGCAGACTCCGTGCCTTTCAAACTCCATGTCAATCGATGACTGGTTGACAAGCTTCAACGATTTTTAACTTCGTCAGTTTAGCTTCTATGATTGCCGAGTTAGGAACGCAGACATAAACAGACGTACATACTTACGCATGGACGCGGTATTGGCATACTGCGCTTCACAGACAAAAATTTGCCGAGGCAAAAAAGTAGCAAAAGTTTTGCCAGCAGGGTTTTTTGCGAACATTCCTTCCAAAAATGCAACAATGAAGAATCTACACCACAGATATAATCTCTATTACTATTGGCGTTGCAGCGTTGCTTCTAAAATTATTTATTCCAGTGTCTTTGACTTTTTTATTTTATATTTTACTATTCACATTTTATTTAACAGAATCTTACTAATATCAGTTCAATTGTACATTCATGTAGATAAATCGTAATTATAATTATAAGCGGGGAGGCAATAGCTCAGTGGTAGAGCCCCGCTTCGCGTGCGGGGAGAACCGGGTTCGATTCCCGGCTGATTCCCACCATACCACTGACAGCCCAGCCATCGGGTGGTTAACAACAGGCTAGAACAGCCAAAGGGATGGCGGTGCTCGTCGTGCGATTGCCTCAGTAACATCGAGACATCGCACTGAAAGCCCGAGCGGTAACGTGCTAACGTGCTAACGATAATTATAAGTACGGCACTTAGAAACTTCAGCATCACAACACGTGGTGCGCCATCGCCATGGAAGAATGTGCTTTCCCATATGGCATTTCATTAAAGTCACGCTGTATTGGAACACATGCCAACTTTAAATGTTTTGTACATTATATGATGCGAATTTTAAAATTGCCTTTGATCAATTTTAAAATGGGTTTCCAACAATAATACTTCGAATATTTAATTCGAGTATCGGGAAGGAGGACTCCCTAACTCCCCAACTACTTCATCTCAGACTAGGGATTCCTCTCCTCTCCGCAGTTACAGGTTTCGCTCACAGGTAACTGATGTTGCTCATTCGATTCCTCACAGATAGCGCATGAAATTTGTTATCGCACGCATTTTCTTACTTTTTAAAAAATGTTGCAAAATGTAAATGTGGTGCAATAGAATATGCAATTTGCTTTCCAAAACAAGTGGGGAATCAATCATCAAGCGAATCGGTTTCATAAACTGCTCCCGTTATGCGATCGTTCACACTAATTTTCTGCTGAAGATTTGCACTTTATACGCTTTATACGCCTCTTATATGTGCAATTTTCAATGCATAAACCGACATTATGTCCATCTGTAGATACTTGTGTGCTTCCGTAAGTCTCCCCGGTAATTTAAGTTCGGGAACCCAAGAAGCTTGAGTTACGAATTTTAGTAAATATTAGCGAACATGTGCGTCATATTTTACAACCTATTTTAAAGCAGTTCACTGACTCTAACGAAGTTTGTTGTATTTGCTTAAAGGGTGGAGAAACGAATCTTAAGTAGGAGTTTTGCAGGAGCAATCGTATCAGTTTAAAACAGCAATAGTTCTCACTACTTGTAATGACATTTATGAAACGAACCAATTTGGTGCATGCAGTTCCCGAAAGCGCATATTGTGACACGCCCTAACATGCATTTCCACTTAGGTACTACCGGACTGGTGAAACATGCAATCTCACAGATAGAAAATACATGAAATTTTAAACCTTTTTCCACGCGCATAACTTCCTCCGCGGGACTGGCTAACAGGTTAGATTTAAGACCGAGTATAGAAGTGAAGTGATCCTGGTGTGTAGTTATTAAAAACTGGGTTCTCAAATTGGAACTACCTGATAAAGTGGCGCCCACAGCAATACGCCCAGACACGATGTCGTCATAAAGCGCCTTCCCTTGCAAATTGGAAATTTTTGAAAGCGAATAATGACTGATCATTTCGATGGTTAGCTAATGGGAGAAACTACGGCATACATTATAC
Source organism: Toxocara canis (assembly GCA_000803305.1). Taxonomy (NCBI): domain Eukaryota; kingdom Metazoa; phylum Nematoda; class Chromadorea; order Rhabditida; family Toxocaridae; genus Toxocara; species Toxocara canis. Next base: position 361,980 of record JPKZ01002335.1, read on the forward strand.
TTACCACATTTCGTAGTCCTAGTTTCAACGTTTACGCGGTTGAGACATATAAACACATGCATAGGGTTGTCAGGATGCGCTTTGCGAATATTAAGCAAACAGAAGGTGTTTGTATAATGCAAACGATGAGAAGACGTGGAGATGTTCATTCACTAACGGTTACGAGATCAGAAGCAACTAGAATACCGTACATAATAATTTATAACTCCGCTGGGTTTTTAAAATTTACGACACTTTTCGCAAATTCAGCCGCCAAAGTGTTTACAGAAGGAATTAAAATTATTCATAAATGTGAACTATCATAATGGATCGCAGAATCTTACAGAGTAAATGACGAATCTTCATCGTAGAAAGTACCATTAACTCGCCCCATATTTTCAGCAGAAAAAATGTTTCGACCCTTTTAATCACTAAAGAGGCATCACTTCCGATAGCATCATGATAAAAACCATCTTCTCCGACAACCTTATCACCTCGCTTCGTCTTCTGCGATCTCCCTACATCCCCATCATCCTAAGGTACCATTTTTTAAACGTCGCTATTTCGATTAAGCCCTCTTCCCCTTCCTCGAAAACATTCTCGTTCAGAAAGCTGTGAACGCTATGCGATCTGAAGCACATAAATCGGAAAGTATTGCAAAGCATATAGATTATTCAAGCATTAGTTCAACAATGACGGAAGACTACAGCAGTTGAATAACGATCATAGCGGTTGCATTGTTGCACTTTGCGTATGTCGTCGAATCAAACGCAAGTGTCGTTGACCGCTGTTGGTGTTGTGGGCTTGCTTCGCCGTGAGACCATTTCCTCCCCATCCGCTGACGCGACAATCTTTTTCTCCACACTGTAAACTTGTAAACTTGTTTCGCAAAACGAAGTTCAACGGTAACCAAGTGCAGTTTGTTTAATGAGACCTCAAAAAAAAACTGTCTTTTTCTTTCTCTTTCTCTTTCTTTCTTCCTCCCTCTCTCTCTCTATTTCTATCCGCTTTCCATACAGATATATAACTCCTTTCGTCTTCAAGGTGCAATTAAAATTACCCGAAATCTGTGAATATTTAACGTTTTTCAAATGTTCTTTTCAGTAGCGCCGATTTTTGCACAGAACAGTCGTTGTGTCTTTTTACCCGAACAATCTTTCTACGAACAACGTTGTCCACTCACGAAGAGAACGTAGAGAGGAAAATCACTAGTAGTCATAAAAAAGCAGACCATGCTGGCTATTAGCAAAAGCGTCACACATATGCGATCGCTTACAGATTTGCATAAAACCATCAGCGTTATAGTGACACATTTGAAAGATTTTTAACTGCACAAACTATAGGAATGCAAACAAATTTTAGTTTTCACGGTCTTATTGCAAAAGAAAAAAAACTCAAATTTAGGTGCGCAAACCGTAACAGGTCCACCATTTGTACTCTCAGTGATGGTAGCTATCATTTTAAAAAAATTCTTTTTTTGTATTTCTTCATTTTTTACATGCGCTTGTAGGATAATTTTAAAAAAAATCGGAGCAAACTAACGAAACAACAATTGAATACAGTGAATTACAGATGAGCTGAGAAGTGATTACTAAATCGAAACGTTTATATATCCAACCTTGCTCTAACAGCCGATCCAATAAGAGGGTTCACTTGTATATCGGCGGCATCTTTAGCATAGAGTGGTTCTATTTTATCGCAGCACCAGAACTGATCTTTCATAAGTTCGGGTAGATCGTTACACGCATCATCCACCATGCACATACACGTCTGCAAGTGTAAAACCATCATAGTTTAGCCAATAATTTACCTGCACGTTCCGATTCCGTACAAATTATTCATTTCTAAAATTTTTCATTAATCACTTCAGCATATTTGCAATTTGCAAGATGCGCTATGATGGTGTTGCGCCTTTGCATATATAAGTGTGCTTCTGTTTTGCATATCCGACAAGTAAACCACTGAGCGCTAGAATTATGAAATTTGATTGGCATACTATACGCTCAAGATTCACCTCGGATCCGCAAGATCAGATTGAATGATGGACCCGTATTATACTATGCCTCCTTAAAGGAAGTTATAAAAAATTTGCATGCATTTTACGGTCAGTCGTGTTCCACACTCCATTCTGCAGTCGGTCGCAAGAAACTGAAATCTTAGCAGATTGGCACAAACGTTGAGGTCAGAAAAAAAAATGAATTTCATCATTTGCGAGCAATTTCTGAACCTCATCGTTTCAAAAATAAGTCGTTAGAACGCATAGTTAGTTTCATCACCACTTCACAGCTAGATTTGTTAGAATATTCTTGCATATCGATTTCACCATTTAAGTTTTTGAAAAGACCATATAATGGGAGAAAAATGTCCCGAAACCAGACTGTAGCGTAAATGCCATTTGGAAAAAACAGAAAAACATTCGTTTGCATTTTTTTCATGAAAATTAAACGTACAGCGAGATTCTTATCGATGAGATAATTACATTCAAAATCGTTCTCATCAGCGCCGAATGGGTTCATAAGTGATGTAGCCACCTTCATCCAACCCACACAAAACATATACTGCAGCATCGTTAAAACTGGTATCGGTACATGAAACTGTTATCATACACTGTTAATAACATCGCATAGTTTGTCATTACTTCGATGGGTTTCTTATTTCTAACTTTTATTCGGAAAAGAAATGCATATTTATTGTCAAAATTTAGCTAGTGACGACAAAAGGCGCAATTGCGAAAGTCTAAATAGTTCGGACATAAATAAAAATAATTATGAATTTAGTCGCGATCAGTTCTTTAGAAACATTTTGTCACATTACTATTCTTCGATGAGTCAGTACGAGTAATCAACTAATATAAGTTCGAAACACCTTAAAAAAATAAACAGTACACAGTTACAATTACTCAGTTATACGATCGCTAAACGATAGTTGTAAATCGTTAACGTAGCATCCAAAGTCGTATTTTTCGTTTCTAAGGCAAACTGAAATTGAAAAATACAAAAATCATTTGTTCACTAAAATTAGAAAATTTTATCACCATAATAGTGCATAGCAATTAACATCAACAATTCCGTTGCGCTACTTTGCATCAAATCGGTTGGCAGTAGCTCAGTGGTAGAGCCCCGGCTTCACATGCGGGGAGACCTGGGTTCGATTCCCGACTGCTTCTCACCATACCACTGATAGCCCAGCTAGCGGATGGTATTAACAAATAGCTACAACAGCCAAACGGATAGCTGTTGCTCGGTGTGTGATTGCCTCAGGTAACATGGAGACATCGCACTGACGGTCCGAGCGGTAAGAACAAGAACAAGGACTTTGCATCATAATCAAATGATGAACAGCTGAATTTACTTGTTTCTTTAAAAATTTAATCGAGATAAATTCAACAATTCACTGATGATTTCAGCTAGCAGTCATTTCCGAAAGTCTAAAAAAGCGACTTACAAGTTTATCATCGAGAATGATAAATTGTTTACTGACAAGACAAATCATAAAATAGGTATGTACGGCCAAAATGACAAACTGAAATCGTTTTCTTTACAATCAAACAACGATTATGATCGAACGAGGATAAAAAAGAATCACACCTAAATAGTGAAAGTAATAGAAAGTCTTAGTATAGCAATCATGATAGGCATTCGCAAAACGATTTTTTTCTGAGCTCCTCATTAATTTAAATTTCTAAAATCTATTGATAATTTTCTATGTTTCAATAAGCTTCTAAATGCACTTCAAAAATGCACTGAAATATTCTTTATTGTACCCGTCGAATGAACCCTTTATATGTTATTAGCAGTTGCTTTCTCATAAATAGGACACAGTTTTCAAACTACTTTATGTGACACGTTTGGAAATTTCACGAGATTTTTTCATTGCATAAAATGCATTTGTTGACAAAAAATAAAGATAGGCAAGAAAATAGTGAATTTCTATAAGAAATCTTAATAAATGAAATCCAAGCCGTTTATATACGAGACGAGAAGTGAGGATACGTTTAAATGAAACGAAATTAACGTTACCTGCGGATAGGCTAAAGGTATAGGAACCCAATCATAATTGCACAGTACTTGTAAACATTTTTTAAATTTGCAAATTTCCTGCAAACAAGAACATCTGTTGCCAAATGATTCCCGCTATTGCCATAAGATACACTATTAAGGATATTTTACTATTGTATATATACACTGTATACACTATATACCATACACTACACATACACTATTAAAATTTTTATTTTTCGCTCGTAAATTGCATGAACATTGAAAGGATAACGTATTTAGCCTCTCTACGCTGAAGCCAACTGAATCGCCTCACCATAATTATTAGCTGCGCTTTAATTATAATCCATGCCGTAATTATTTTTAAGTCTCTGAAAGAACGAACCATCGTTTGACACAACGCAGAGTTTCATTGAGAAATAGCCTTACACAATACGGCTGCAATGAGGGAAGGGATCCAAGTTAGACGTCTATGGTAGATAACAAATGTTCATCATCGGAGCGCATTAGGGTGAAAGGAGGCGTCGTAATATAATTGTAGCGTGTTTTTACTGTAATGTGCGGCACAATGAATGGTCATCTTTAAACAAACTGATATAAAGAAAGAAAAAAAAAACGGAAGTAGAGAAAACAACCCGAACTCGAACTTCGATCTTTTTCCGTAGTATTGTTAGAAGCAGTAAATACTACGATATTGGCGGCATTAAATGAAAACTTACATCACATGTTTTCTTAGTCCAAATATCAGAAACAATTCTGCCATTTTGCCGAGCCTTTATTACGAGTGTAAACGCCCAGTTGATAGGCGCCCAATTTCGGCCATAATCAGCGTCACTTTCAAAATGCTTATACGATCGCAGCCGATACTTTTCACTTTCCATCATTAATCCTTAATCAGAACGCATAACAGTACCCGTTGCTCGATAGAAGATTGCATTGGAAGAGTGGTGTACTGCATAGCTCCTTCAGCGAGTATTTCCAATATCGCTATCATAGAATTGCTTGTTGTGAACTATTCTGTTTGATTTTTGCTTGAGATCTACCCACTCCAGCATCTGCTGAGCCGCTTTTCGTCTTGATTCCTTACCACTTCCCTTCAACCCCCTCCCCCCTCCTCTTGCAAGTGAACTTAGTCGAAAGTATTACTTTCCATTTGTAAACGCTATGATCAGCGGGCTATGTAGGCTTTACGCAGTTACCGAATTTACAAGCTTATGGGCTGATGTTAAATATTCGGTTGACTCTTCAAAGACCGGCAAAACTATCAGAGGATCACAACAAGCAAAGATGTAATAAGAGTCGAAGAAAAACAATACACTGCCAGACGGGATCGGTAAACGGTATGGAAATCAGCCGTCGCAAAATTACAGATCGCAAAAGAGTGCTCCTTTCAAAATATCTAAGGGTATAAATTGTCTTTTAACCTTTGTCTATCATGTTTTGAGCACACAGTAACTGAATGATGCAGACGATTTCATGTTTTGAGCATTCAGTATTTGCAACTGTATTAAACAAGCTATACCTGCTTTGACGATACTCTCATATGACGGGAATCTTGCGCGAACACGGATACTGAGATCACGAAAAACGAGCACCTGCGAAAGACACAGATAGCGGACGATAGTTCTACGTATCATACGTCCTTCATCATCATCGCCCGAGATCACATTACTGACCATCATCGCCTGACTTAACAAACGCTTCACGTATGTATTAAGACAATCATGTAAAGCGAAATATTTTTGGGCACTTTGACCTCTAGAAGGATTCCCTTACGAATGTCGTTTTTTAATGTCGTTTCCAATGTTTGCAATCTTTCGGTGAACAAATAAGGGTGTCGAGACTCAAACTTTAACAAATCACCAATTATCTTCACTGTAAATTGATCCACTCATAGAACGCATCAAAAACGTTTTTAAAATTTGTAAAAACTAAGCGCAAACTGTTGATGCGCATCCTCGACGAGCCGCCTTACACGACTGTCTTATTTGCTTTTTCGTTCAAACGCATGCGAACGGTAACAGTTTAG
>JPKZ01002335.1:368043-378582 GCA_000803305.1 Toxocara canis
TACTTGCTTAGTTAGGCAGCTTGCAAAAAGTGCGTCAGATTATCAAATCCCAGTCGTTTAGCGTGATCCTCTACCGCAGATTAAACTCCGGTCTAAATATGAGAAAAAAACGGTGCAGCTGAAAAACATTTCAAACGTTGTACGTATTTTGTTGTGGCTTAATGATTTTCATTTGTGAACGCCTTAAGATAATTACAGCAAGACTGAGCAAGGTGGAGAAGCGTGAATACAGCGATAAGAAGATGTGCTTTTGCGAACTTTACCATTCATATTGGATCGAAAACGACGACTAATAACTGGAATTTTATAACGCAAAGTTGAATACAACTATCGTTTAGGCATATATACGCGTTAAAAAGTAAGCTTTGGGAATGCGGCTGCTGCATACATCACACATGCGTATCGCGTTTCATCATCACAGTTTTTGTGCTAGACGCGATGAAATTGTCAAGTAAATTATATTCTTACACACACTCTATACGTTTAGTCACCGGCAGCATATCGAAAAAATGTACATGTTAATGGGGAACAAGAAGAAGACATACTTCTGATAATGATCACTCAGTAGCTGATAGTAAGTGAGCGCAATAAGCTGGTAACAGACAGACCATAAGAGTAGCTCGACAATAACCCCTTTCCACACACTTCCCTTCCATCGAAAGATTATACGAACGCAGCTTAAAGCAGATGTGGATGCCACTAAATGATTGTACTGAATTGTCATCGCCTAGATCTGTAATATTCGCATGTTGCATTCGGCTACAATCGAAATTTTTATTTGACTTTCTTTCGAAGCTGGTGGCAGATATTGGTATCCGTAAATGATCCGAAAGGACGACTATGTCCAAATGTGAACTACTTTTGATACTCAGTATAAATTCCTCGAGATTTTCGAAAGGGTTTTATACCTGTGATCTATCAGCTTATCTTCTTCAGTAGTGGGAAAAGTAAGCAATAACAACCATAAAATTCTGTGATTCGCTGCTCAGAGTAGCTTTGTCGTCCGGCTAACAACTTAGTTGTCCTGATTAAGGAATATCTGTCTAGTCAAAAGCAGCAATGATAGCACAGACGACTTAAGTCGGTTAAAAACCGACGTACTTAGGCCTTAACCACGTATTATGGTATTGAGCTTAAGAACTAGAAGAAAAGCGGACCTAGTTTCAACAAAGAACGAAACAAAGTATCGATTACGCTGACATACGAGGGAGTAGATTGATCAAAATTTCCGAAAAGTCAGGATAATTGGCAGGAAAAGAAAGAAAATTTTAGCAGCCAGTTGACGCCAATAAGTGTCAGAGCGAACTCTTGACTCTCCGTGCCTGAGAAAAAAAAAATAATGGCAAATAGGATACGTAAGGCGTTGTGAGAAATTTAAAGTATCAACCGTTTACAACATCAAATGATGCAAAAACCGGAGGTTGCATGAAGGCGTTCGGAAAGAAAAAATAATAAATGCGCAAAAGTTATGCGACTAACAATCAATGCCATCTAGTCGAAAATAAACTAAACAGGTGCCATTAAGCGCTTTAAGGATTCGAAAAATTAACAGAAACAAAAAGAGTGAAATGTGTGATCTCTTACTCTTCCAGATAACCCATATTATGAAACGCGTCTGTCCATCGTTTCACAATGGCATTCACAAAGAAGCCAAGAATGAATTCCAGTGGAATGTAGCCCATACGTTTGTTTATGGATAACGCTACCTCCTGAAACACCCTGAAATAATAATGATATTTGTTACCATACTGTGTACTACTTTTTCTACATTTCTCCAATTTCACACCTTGGATGTTACTGTGTTCCAAGCTTGTGGTCACCAAGTTCATGCCAGTTTTGGCAGCTTACAAAAAGTGCGTCAGATTATCAAATCCCAGTCGTTTAGCGTGATCCTCTACCGCAGATTAAACTCCGGTCTAAATATGAGAAAAAAACGGTGCAGCTGAAAAACATTTCAAACGTTGTACGTATTTTGTTGTGGCTTAATGATTTTCATTTGTGAACGCCTTAAGATAATTACAGCAAGACTGAGCAAGGTGGAGAAGCGTGAATACAGCGATAAGAAGATGTGCTTTTGCGAACTTTACCATTCATATTGGATCGAAAACGACGACTAATAACTGGAATTTTATAACGCAACATCGTTTAGGCATATATACGCGTTAAAAAGTAAGCTTTGGGAATGCGGCTGCTGCATACATCACACATGCGTATCGCGTTTCATCATCACAGTTTTTGTGCTAGACGCGATGAAATTGTCAAGTAAATTATATTCTTACACACACTCTATACGTTTAGTCACCGGCAGCATATCGAAAAAATGTACATGTTAATGGGGAACAAGAAGAAGACATACTTCTGATAATGATCACTCAGTAGCTGATAGTAAGTGAGCGCAATAAGCTGGTAACAGACAGACCATAAGAGTAGCTCGACAATAACCCCTTTCCACACACTTCCCTTCCATCGAAAGATTATACGAACGCAGCTTAAAGCAGATGTGGATGCCACTAAATGATTGTACTGAATTGTCATCGCCTAGATCTGTAATATTCGCATGTTGCATTCGGCTACAATCGAAATTTTTATTTGACTTTCTTTCGAAGCTGGTGGCAGATATTGGTATCCGTAAATGATCCGAAAGGACGACTATGTCCAAATGTGAACTACTTTTGATACTCAGTATAAATTCCTCGAGATTTTCGAAAAGGTTTTATACCTGTGATCTATCAACTTATCTTCTTCAGTAGTGGGAAAAGTAAGCAATAACAACCATAAAATTCTGTGATTCGCTGCTCAGAGTAGCTTTGTCGTCCGGCTAACAACTTAGTTGTCCTGATTAAGGAATATCTGTCTAGTCAAAAGCAGCAATGATAGCACAGACGACTTAAGTCGGTTAAAAACCGACGTACTTAGGCCTTAACCACGTATTATGGTATTGAGCTTAAGAACTAGAAGAAAAGCGGACCTAGTTTCAACAAAGAACGAAACAAAGTATCGATTACGCTGACATACGAGGGAGTAGATTGATCAAAAATTCCGAAAAGTCAGGATAATTGGCAGGAAAAGAAAGAAAATTTTAGCAGCCAGTTGACGCCAATAAGTGTCAGAGCGAACTCTTGCTCTCCGTGCCTGAGAAAAAAAACTAACTGTAAGAAATTAATTAAAATGTAAAGTTTTTGTTTCTGTTTGGGCCTCAATGAAGTGCCACTCAACCCTTTGCCCTCCCATTGTACTTTGTGCTATGAGATGAGACATGAAAATAATTTTTCTTTTTCGTTCGAACTTTAAACTTTTTCTTGCCAACAGCTTTCTTCGTTCGAAAATCTTAGGCATTCTATTGTGTTCTGAGTCAACGTAAATGGTACTTTGTTTTTCGGGGCGTTTCGAGAAAAAAACAATTAAAAATAGTAAAGATAACGATTTGTTGTACGCCGCAGAAACGATGAGTAATCATTGGGCTATGACAATCGTCGCAATCGTCGTGAACGTCGTCGAAATGCGAAGGTGCCATTGGCGACTAACAAAACCAGAATCTCTATTGGGTATTTTGTCTTGAGAGCATACGTTTAAAAAAAAAACTGACTGTGACAGCGCCGTCCATATGGACATACTTGCCAGCATCATTCATCGATGTGTTTTAAACGAGTGCTTGCTTGCCTGTTATGGCAAAATTTCTCCCACTTCCCTCGTTTAACGTGGTGGTGGACAAGGTGAGGAGGGGGAGCAGAAATCCGATAACATTGGAACAGCTGTTTTGAATGTGAAATAAATTATATGAGATTTAGAAGCCTGGAAAAAAAAATTTGAAATACGTATTTTTTTCTGATCATTTCCGATTAAAGATGATCGTTATATGCGTCGATCAATTACATATCATATTCTTTCATTACATATCCAATTACATATCAATTATTTTCGACTGTATTTCACAACACATACGAAAAAAAAATTGGATGACAAAACACCAATAAAAGGAAACAGATACAAGTGAACAGTGAAAAAGTAGATGGTTTTGTTTGACGGCAATTCATTGTCACTCATCGATCAAAAACAATTGCGTTTAAATGAGGAGGAGATAAGTGCGTGCAACTTGTCTTCTCATCTTGAAAATTTATTCAAAAACTCATTAACGAAATATTTCATTGAAGTTGCTCATCCCCTTATACGACTATTATTCGAAAGGATAGTCGACATGCTGCAAAAATGCGTTTTTTTTTTTTTTTTGGCGACCACTGAACAAACGCTCATAAACGCTGCTAATAGACAATATATTTCATCAAATTGTTTGACTATCATTACTGTACTTTGTTAGTTTATGAATGCAGCTGTCATTCAGTAAGCCGTGATCGAATTATGAAATTACTCTCTTTGTATTGCTTCATTTTTTTAACGCAGTTTTGAAGCGAAAAAAAAAAGAATTTATTTTCTTAGCTGCTCTCCGTTACAGGAGTGGAAGCTTAAAATTGTGCTACATAAATGTTGCAATCGAAAAAAGATTATCATTTTCACTCTGAGTAGCGTCTCTCGATATACGCGCAATTATGTTCACCATCATTGTGCTCGCTATTGCGTTCGCCGGTATCTTTGCGACCGAAAATGAACCAATTGGAAGTATGTCGTTTATATTAAAAATTCGGATTACTCTAATTTCTCTAATCGATAGCAATCAGCTTCATTAAAAAATTCGGTGTCTTACTTTAAAGCATACAAAATTCGCTTAAAGCTTAAAATTAGGAAGAAAAAGCTATTCAATGCTCTAGGTTTTTATTGCAGATTGCATCAATAATATGTGCCCAAATGGATTCGAGTGCAGAGAGGATGATCGTTGCTACGCTTTGGCGAAATTAGCTGAATTTGATGAAGCGTACGTTTTTCAGAAAGTTATTTGAACAAACACTTCGTAACATTTACTGAGGAAAGCATAAAGACTCACAGTATAGTAAGAAGAAACCACGAAATTTTCTACAACAATCCTATAAGCGACACAACAAATGCTATAGATCCAGGAACCAAAATAACGTTTACCAAAAATTAGCTTAAATGTTAGCTTACCTTAATTAGCTTAAATGTTTTACAATGATATAACGCTGCAATCTATGATCCTGATAACCATACTGTTTTTTCCATTTTTGTTGCACATATTAAAAGTAAAATGAACTCGTAAAACTAGTGTACTCGATCGAACAACTGAAACGATTTATCCATGCATTACAAATATGACTTGATATAAGTCGAGTAAGCAGTACGCATTCTTATTCGGCCTACATCTCCCTCTCCCTCTCTCTTTCTCTTTCTCTTTCTCTTTCTCTTTCTCTTTCTCTTTCTCTTTCTCTTTCTCTTTCTCTTTCTCTTTCTCTTTCTCTTTCTCTTTCTCTTTCTCTTTCTCTTTCTCTTTCTCTTTCTCTTTCTCTTTCTCTTTCTCTTTCTCTTTCTCTTTCTCTTTCTCTTTCTCTTTCTCTTTCTCTTTCTCTTTCTCTTTCTCTTTCTCTTTCTCTTTCTCTTTCTCTTTCTCTTTCTCTTTCTCTTTCTCTTTCTCTTTCTCTTTCTCTTTCTCTTTCTCTTTCTCTTTCTCTTTCTCTTTCTCTTTCTCTTTCTCTTTCTCTTTCTCTTTCTCTTTCTCTTTCTCTTTCTCTTTCTCTTTCTCTTTCTCTTTCTCTTTCTCTTTCTCTTTCTCTTTCTCTTTCTCTTTCTCTTTCTCTTTCTCTTTCTCTTTCTCTTTCTCTTTCTCTTTCTCTTTCTCTTTCTCTTTCTCTTTCTCTTTCTCTTTCTCTTTCTCTTTCTCTTTCTCTTTCTCTTTCTCTTTCTGTTGCTCATCCCCTTATACGACTATTATTCGAAAGGATAGTCGACATGCTGCAAAAATGCGTTTTTTTTTTTTTGGCGACCACTGAACAAACGCTCATAAACGCTGCTAATAGACAATATATTTCATCAAATTGTTTGACTATCATTACTGTACTTTGTTAGTTTATGAATGCAGCTGTCATTCAGTAAGCCGTGATCGAATTATGAAATTACTCTCTTTGTATTGCTTCATTTTTTTAACGCAGTTTTGAAGCGAAAAAAAAAAAGAATTTATTTTCTTAGCTGCTCTCCGTTACAGGAGTGGAAGCTTAAAATTGTGCTACATAAATGTTGCAATCGAAAAAAGATTATCATTTTCACTCTGAGTAGCGTCTCTCGATATACGCGCAATTATGTTCACCATCATTGTGCTCGCTATTGCGTTCGCCGGTATCTTTGCGACCGAAAATGAACCAATTGGAAGTATGTCGTTTATATTAAAAATTCGGATTACTCTAATTTCTCTAATCGATAGCAATCAGCTTCATTAAAAAATTCGGTGTCTTACTTTAAAGCATACAAAATTCGCTTAAAGCTTAAAATTAGGAAGAAAAAGCTATTCAATGCTCTAGGTTTTTATTGCAGATTGCATCAATAATATGTGCCCAAATGGATTCGAGTGCAGAGAGGATGGTCGTTGCTACGCTTTGGCGAAATTAGCTGAATTTGATGAAGCGTACGTTTTTCAGAAAGTTATTTGAACAAACACTTCGTAACATTTACTGAGGAAAGCATAAAGACTCACAGTATAGTAAGAAGAAACCACGAAATTTTCTACAACAATCCTATAAGCGACACAACAAATGCTATAGATCCAGGAACCAAAATAACGTTTACCAAAAATTAGCTTAAATGTTAGCTTACCTTAATTAGCTTAAATGTTTTACAATGATATAACGCTGCAATCTATGATCCTGATAACCATACTGTTTTTTCCATTTTTGTTGCACATATTAAAAGTAAAATGAACTCGTAAAACTAGTGTACTCGATCGAACAACTGAAACGATTTATCCATGCATTACAAATATGACTTGATATAAGTCGAGTAAGCAGTACGCATTCTTATTCGGCCTACATCTCCCTCTCCCTCTCTCTTTCTCTTTCTCTTTCTCTTTCTCTTTCTCTTTCTCTTTCTCTTTCTCTTTCTCTTTCTCTTTCTCTTTCTCTTTCTCTTTCTCTTCCTCTTTCTCTTTTTTCTCTTTCTCTTTCTCTTTCTCTTTCTCTTTCTCTTTCTCTTTCTCTTCCTCGTTCTCTTTCTCTTTCTCTTTCTCTTTCTTTCTCTCTATCGTTTGATGATCGAAGGTTACAAGGATTTCTGAAGGGTTGCGTACATCGATTCGTTATGCAGATTTTGATCATAGCGTAATATTTTACTAATGTACGTAAAGTTTGTGGATTTCCTACGTGAAAAATAGAAACTTCCGGAAAAAGTTTTTGTAATATCGATACTCAATAAGGGTTGTAAGCTTAAACTAATTGCTATGGTACACCACAGCCATAGTGAGAGAATTAGGAATATTACAGCAATAAGCGAATTGAAAAGACTTATTTGCAGAGAGTATGCGACAGTGCCCGATACGGTGAAAGAGTGATCATCACATCTCATCGCTATTTTCGTTCAGACAGCTTTCGTTTATCGAATTTGCAAGTAGTCTGAAATAAATGCGTTCATGAGAAAGTGACCATCACACTTCAACAACAACTTATAACCGATCCAACAACTCCTCTTTCAGTAGTGAAAATTTTTACAATTTATGCATTCGAAACTTGAGTACGGAGTTCAAAATATGCTCTATGCGAATCAAATTGCAAACTGACTGAAATATGCAAATCTAGTTGCAAACTGACTGAAATATGCAAATCAAACTGCAAACTGACTGAAATATGCAAATCAAATTGCAAACTGACTAAAATATGCAAATCAAATTGCAAACTGACTGAAATATGCAAAACAAATTGCAGTCTGACTGAAATATGCAAATGTGAGGGCGAAACATCTCACAAATCAAATTTCGCATATAATTTCTCAACTAAAGAATCATTCCGCTAGTGGTTAGTACTCGACGTTGTGGCCGTGGAGACCCTGGTTCGATTTTCGTCTTGGGCATGGATGGATTCAGCGAATAAGTTGGGAGCAGCTGTTTCCAACTAATCTCTCTAGCTGTCCAGGCTGCCATATACACTCACCATTCGCTCTCCATAGTAATACACTCACCGCACACTGTGGTTGCGCGCAAGCACCTTCATTTCCTTATCTGATCATTCGTGGGTTTCTAGAGAGTTACACAAGTTTTGTGACAACAATTTCTCGACTTCTTCAGAGTAGTAGATACAAGAGTAGTTTCATTCGTCCGATGTCAACAGTCCCGGAGTCATACGATCTTGGCCCAAGTAGTATAGTGGTTAGTACTCCACGTTGTGGCCGTGGCGACACAGGTTCGATTCCTGTCTTGGGCACCGATGTATTGCCACTCCGCCAACGGTTTTCTTGGGCGGATCATTCGTGGATTGTTAGCCAGAGCTCCACTTCTTTTGTGAGATTTTCTTGTCTTCTTCAGGATACTAGACGCAAGAGTAATGCTTGACTTGTCCGATGTTACTAAGTCCTCAGTAAAAGTTTTTAGCCGTTCGGGTTGGCACATTCTGTATTCCTGTCATGCGCGTGCATGGGTCCAGCCACTCAACTTCTGACCGATGAACAGCAGTGATACATTAATAAAACAATTTCGCTTCGTTCTCAAGTGAACTGACCAGCATTTATGCGTTCATAACAATACTAAATTTTGCGCAAATCTGTCGGGCCTTACGTAGGCTTTTCGTTAAATATACGGTGAATAATGTTATGATAAGTGTCATCAAAACATTATTCACTGTATTTTTGACGAAAAATGACAAGCTCGCTTTTGATGAATTATCCGACAAGATATTCTTTGATGAGATTTCCGGCAATTGATACGCTTGATCACTGTAAATGGCCATAAACTAAAGAGGGATGCATTCGTACATAACTCTATACTCCTTTCCGCAAACAGATGTTTTTCGCCTGATCATTTTGGCCGATAGGCATAAATCATGACTACCGCACATATCATCGGTGCAAAACATATATGTAGTTTGCATTCAAACCATTTATAGCACACATGCTTTTGTTACAATTTCCATACCTGAGGCGATACATGAAAGTCTCTAGCAGTATTCGCATGAGACCTTCAATTGGCGGTTCTTTCAACATTAATTTCTTTCCCACTTGAGCCCTGCCAATTCGACCAATTAGCTGAAATGAACGAAACGCTTCAGGACAGCAAAAATTTTAAATACTTTAAACCGGAACACACCCGCAGATGAAGACTTTTCATAAACTGCGCGCAAATAATAACTTTGTTGATCCGAGCATTGGCCTATTGTTAACGATTCGTTTTTTTTGAGACCTTTTGTCCATTTTTCTCTCGTTCTAAAATAATAACGAAAACGAATTGGGTCGAATCGAACGTTTGGAGTCAGTCGATACACAAAAGCTAACATGACGGTAATACAGTCAGAAAAATATTTACATCATCAAATGTCCATCTCTCAAAACAAGAAAATTGCCCATTCTGAAGCGCAGTGGAATCGAAGCGAAGGCGATGTGTATGTGTGTGTGTGTGCGTGCGTGTGTGTGTGCGTGTTCGTGCATGTGTGCGTGCGTATGTGTGTGCGTGCGCGCATCTGTATGTGTGAACATTCTTTGCATGGTTTAAAGCCTCTGAACGCAACATCATTGCATGAAAATATGCAAAACAGAACTGCTCAATCCCGTCTGACTGACTGAACAATCAAGAAAATTTAGGACAATCGACAACAAGCACTCTTCCGAAGAAGGAATGAGTTGAAAAAAAAAGATGAAAAAATCAAGATACAGTTCCGCATATCGTTGTCTTCGTTCTCTTCGCTGACGCCAAAGTCTCTCAATCAGCTATTTATTCACTCTAACTGGGTAGCACGTTGTTTCTGCCTGTCAGTGTTGATTGACTCGCCCCTGAATACTTACGCTCCACTTTACCTGCACAGCTAGTAAAGGGTAAGGGTGACGACAATGGTAGTTGCTCATATGTAAGTCTACCTATCCTTATATCGAACCACCGCACAAATACTGGTGCTTATTTATGGTCATTGTTATATCGACAACCATTTCCGCTCCTAGCGCAGTATCCCAAAACAACGTTTTATGCTTTTTGTTTGTGACTGCACTCGCTATTAGCAGTTGGGAAGTGTTTTAACTACAGTTGGGAACATATAGTTCCCCGGAAATATCGTTTCTGGCTTGAATGCAAATAAATATTACTTCAGGAATTTAATGGGGCTAAACGATGAAAATAAAAATGTCTTAAAGGTATTTTGCAGAAAAGTAACGAGGGATCAGCGGTCATGAAAAACAGTTGGAAACTTTATAAGAAAATCTCATTGAAAATTTCCGACAAGTCCTAGCAAAAATGAACGCATACTCATTACTTGAAATAACCGCCATCAACCGTTTTGAATTCAACGTTTGTCGATAGCAATTTGTGATCGATTCTAAACGGTTGTCTAAGTTGACGTTTTATTAGCGAACGTTTTTTTGTCTATGCATAAATCTCATGACAATGACTCATGCATGTGATTTTAGTGGAAGGAGATCCGGGCAGCTTCGCAGTTGTGTGTGTGTGTGTGTGTA
>JPKZ01002335.1:378672-389510 GCA_000803305.1 Toxocara canis
GGGGGTATAATATCGCACAGCTTGCAACTCTTCAAATATGAATTAGCTCCGCACTGATGATTCAGTTCATCGCTTCGATTACATTGTTTTGTCAGCTGCCCTCTTCTATTCAAACGATTGGTGATTGTGCAAGAGTAAGACGTATAAAGGCAACATCCATATCAGCATCATTACCAGCGTTCGCAGTAAATCGTCATTCACGTTCGCAGACGGTCTTCATCCTCCTCATCAGAAGCTATGCTCGCCATAGTCGTGTTTGTTGCCTTTGCGTTTGTTGGTATCATCTCGGCCGATGAGGATCCAGTCGGGCGTATGTTAAGATTCACGTGTTTCTTACTCGATAAGAATATATAAATTCAACGCCTTGGCTTAAGCAGCTCCCAACCACTACATATGTATCGCAGCTTATGTGGCACTGTAACTGACATCTATTTCGATCATTGTAGCCATCACATCGTCTATACCTCGTACAGTCTATTGAGAATAGAAACTGAACCGAACTCAATGAATGAATAGGAATAGCATTTAGCGCTTAGAGGATGCACTATAAAATGGGGACAAGTTGCTTGCTTTTCGGGTCCTTTTTTGTTTAATGCTAAAGAAAATATTCGCAATTACTAAAGTTGCGGTCAGTTGCGGAAAAATACCAATATCACCCAGTATTCTTTTAATTACCAGCATCCATCATTCTTTGTCCTCTTGATATTATCGTTAGTTTTAGTGGCAGTGCGAGTGTAATGCTACTGCTTTGCTTTTCCTTTAAGTGCTTCCAAACGGTGATCGTTAAGGGTGACCAAATAAGTGTATTTGCATTGTCATCATTTATTATTTCAGCTGAAAATCGGAGTTAATTTGCAGCTTGCATTAGCGGACTGTGCCCCACCGGATATGAATGCCGTGACGGACAATGTGTCGCAATAGCTCAGCAAGCTAAATCCGACAATGTGTAGGCTTTTCTTCATATTTTCAATATTAATTTGATAGAACATTCCAATGATTTCCTGATAAATCGAGTTTATCTATCCCAATTAGGCTTCTAATCATAGTGATAGCACGATCAACCCGAAGTGACACACACCATTTCATTGTCATGCTATACATTTTCGGGACTTTGACGAGATGTAAGAGTTAATTTCAGGAACAGCGAACAAACGGTGCACGAAGCGCATCAGTGAGGTGTTCATCATCATCTCGCTTCATTCTATGTGTTGATTTCAAGGACTGTTTGAAATAAAAACACATAACATATTTCCTGATGGTTTCTCGTGCAGACAGTATAGTCTGTCAAACCATTATGAGTTGTTAATACGGTGATCGAGTACTTCTGTTAGCTATTTTCAATTGCCCTATTTCATTTATTCAAAAAATTTATTCATACAATACTGCTTATCGCACAATCAAAGCTCGTATATGTTTTTTGCGCAGTTTTTACGCATACATTAAAAAAGCACCAAAACGAATAATGAATGTTAGAGAATTCAGAACCGCTCCATTCTATTTGCCAGAAAAATTTTAATTGTTTACAGCTTTTATAGCCATAGGAATTCATTCATGAATATATTCTTTGATGGATGGTAAAAGAACTTTGGTAATCATGATTTGCTTCACTTATGGTGAATATTTTGGCAAGGAACTTCGAAAACTTCATTCACAACTTATGCTGAATATTTTGGCAAGGAGTTCCGAAAATTTTATTCACAACTTATTCAATTTCCCATATATGCAGCAAATATACGCAGAGAGCAATTTGTTTCAATGCATGAAACTTTGCCAGCTTACTCACAACTGATCTTCACGAGAGTAAAACCTTAGCAAAATATTCAAAGGATTTAGGCTTAGAATAAACGATACGATGAAAAGTTATCAAATCGAACGCTCTCGAGCATCTGAATTTATCCGATTTTACTTCATACTATATTCGATCACCTACGCATAGATTCTCTTTAATAAACTCATAACTTCGGCTAATAATTTTGTTCATTTCCTCGTCGAATCGCCGTTGCTTTCAGCAAATTAAACACTAATGTTTTACATAATAGTTGTTAAGAAAATATATTCGTTTAAAAACACAAAATTGCAATCATCAAGTGAGAACAAATTTTAATTAATTTTCGGCATTCTCAAGTACTTCCTCCAGATCGCCACCACATGATTTCTGTGCAAATGAAACGATCGAAAGCAATGGAAATTTGCCTTGACTGCAAGCATTCGCAAAATCGTCCTCATTCAAAGTGATCATACCAATACCCGCCAAGCGTTCACGCATCGCATAACGCATCTGTGTATACATATATCATCGAAAATTCATCGTGCCCTTAGCAGCTATACAAACACAAATGTATTCATGATTTATGATAGAAACGAGGTATTCGTTTCACCTAATTAATTCTGGAATTATAGAGTGCAAAAAACAAACCTATTCCCTTCGTTCACATGAAAAACGTCTTATCGTGCAAAAATGATACGAAAATAAGAAAACAAAGTGGAAAATGTGAAAGAGGTAATTTGGACAAATTAATGAAAGAAGAGTGTAAGAAAATGCAGCATTGCTTAAAAACGCTTACCTTGTATGTAATCGTTTCTTGTGTCTCAAGAGTTATCCACTCTCCTTTTGGTGTTGTTGCATAAGATGATACAGTTCTATAATGCGTTCGAAGCTGATAACCAGGTTCGCGATTTTTATGGCACATCTGCAAAATTATCTGTCACATCTGCAACGTGAATTTAAAGTACGATTACCAATCAACATTAAACCGTATTGAATTTTTCTGGATCTTAAGGCCAAAGACCGTAACGTCTACATAGATTTTTATATAGCGTACTAACTGGCCACACCTAAGGGGACAGAAAACAAAGCAAACGATAATGCGCTTCATCGTACAGCTGATAACCCTCATAAAAACAGCGAAAATTCCGTATCGGTATTTCATAGAACCAAGTATGCTTCTGCGGTTACTACGATCTTCATAGAGTATCAGACAATTTTCAGCCAAAACCTGCCTAACAACCAAAAAATCGTCTCTATAACGAAAACTTCAATATTTCTTCACTGTATCCTTTTATGATCTCACACCATCGTTGCTCTTTTGTGAGCTTCTTTTCAATTAGAATATATCCGATTCAGATTAAACAAATAAACGAAACACATGCCTGCTTCTGACGCAGTATTTGGATAGGCTGAGGGAGAGTGGCATCGCCAAGACGATTCATCGATGGCGATACGAGCTGCTGTGAAACGCCATAGGTGGCCAAGTCGAGCAAGATCGAGCTCCGCTTAAGACCATCAGAAAGCCATGATTTAATTGTCGACGACTGAAGTATACGATGTTTGTTGTGTAGTAAAATAATAAGAATTTTACTTGTATAGTAAAAGAAAAATTGGAATTGGAATTCGTTAAAAATTTCGAACATTTCTATCTATTAAACAATTTTAAAAGAAGTTTTCTTCATTACGATTGGAACGATGAAATTAGCTCTCCGAACCGAATAAAAGCTCACCCCTTGTTATAATTTTAAGCGTAAAACAACGATTATTTGCAGCTCAAAATAGGAAATGTACATTCGTGAGCATTGATTCTATGTTAATGTCAGTAATCGGATCTCAACAACAAAGAAAAAAATTGAGGTGATTATATTACTATCGATAAGTCGTTATCAGACGTCGAGAAAAGAGGGCTAGCCAACAGTGTACTGGTGCTCGATTTTCTTTGCTCGAATGGCTCCAGTACCACATGATGTAGACTATTTAGCATTGAGATATCATAGACGTTACGTAAACGACGTTGCCAAGCGGGAATACTGCAAACATTAGTTGTATGCTTGAAAACTGAACCATCATAGGCATATTATGATTTTAAACGTGAAAAAAAAAACTCCTTCAAAGTATTCTATGATAGCGACCCGAGAAAAAACATACAATACAATTTTGTTTAAACGAATTCATGATTCATGAGTTGTGCTTATTTCTTCCTTACGCAGTATCAACAGATCTCAAAATGGAAGTTCATATAACAACATATAAGCGTCACTTCGACTAGTGAACAATATTAAATGTGGCAATATACTTTTTCTTTGCCTCAATCTTGTAATACTTGCGTAAAACGAAATACTTTACACATCGTAGAACGCTTTTAGGTTATACCTTTTGATAGCGTTTTCTCGTTCGCTAAGAAAACTGCTCATAACTTTCAACTGAGGTGTAAAAACTGCTCATCACAGAGCGTCTTTTGCAGCTTTTAGTTTAGAGTTCGCCATATCAGCCTTCCAAAAGGCATAGTTGACGCATAAAACGTTTCAATATTTAAGGATCGCCTTAATTCACTCGACTCGAGGGTTCTTTCTGGATTAGTCTACTAAACACAGTTCGTATACCCTCCGTCTGCTACCTTAGCTGTCATCTGCGCTCCTTATTTTGTCTGTGAGTCCAAAAATACTTACTTACTGTTCTTTGCTTATCAATTTTGTTGTACAGTGCTATTCGATGTTTGGTTTGGTGATATCTGCAGTCGTTCTATCTCTACGGTTTCACTGGATTGGTTTCTCTCGTTTGTCATTCATTCAGCAAGTTCACTATCCCTTCTCTTTTCATATGGACGTATGCATTACATATGTTTGTGCACATACAGTGATGTTGTTGTAATATGTCCTCATTGTCACGTGCAGTTTTCTTTATTCGTGTGATCGAAGACAATTCAGCTTAGCTCAGTTCTTTTGCTCGTCAAATGTTCTCGAAATGGACATATGGAAATGGAGAGCTGTACCGCCCCCGCACAACTATCATCATCAGCTGCCTTCACTGTGAACGCTGAGGTGGTTGCACTTTGGCTTACTGATTTTTTAAAATCTGCCGAACTGAGTATTCCGCCTCCATCATTGCAATATTTTGTTCTTTCTTAAATATAAGAGCTATTTCAAGAACGCCGTCATATAGGCAAGCAGAGGTGTTTGTGCGACGTTATTCCACATTTCATAGCATTCGCAAACATGCAATGGAATGAATGCATCGTCTGTTCGTCGCGTTTTCTAACAAGTAGTTTTTCTCGCTTTTATGCTCGTTGCTTTGTCGATCAGTTTATCCGCTTAGCTCTTTATCGAACACTATATGCGCTCTCAAATTCAATGTATACTGAACATGAGACAGGGTTGCTCTAATTAGGTGGGAATCGGCGGGAGGCGGGGAGGGGCATTCTTTTTTCGGCATCAACTAGTTAAGAATTTAAGCCATATGCCATGATACAAATAAGACGGTTTAAATTCACAAAAGCGAAATATGCAGCCTTGCCTGAGTGTGGCCTGGCGTATCGGAAAGGCTAAAAATATGCTAAGCTTTACAGCTTAGAGATGTGTCAAAAGGTCATACCGCACACTAATAGTACGAGGGCAGTTCTGTGCTTCCGTATTGGCCGCATTCAGTTGTGCGCTCAACTCGTTGACCAAATTTGTAAACATTCGTTTGTTGTCAGCACTCAGCACATGATCGCACTTTAATTCGATGCCAGTAAAACCGAATGCGTCAACGTGCTTAATCAAGCGACTGATGAGTTGCGTTCGCTGCTCTAAAACCGCCGTAATCATTGTATAGTTTGTCGATAGTAACTGCTACAACCGTAACAAAATTATAGATGATCGGACTGATCGAATAATATGAACAAAGTAATAGGTGATCGGAGTGGTCAAATATTATAACAAAGCTATAGATGATCGATCGGATTGGTCAAATGACACAACATTATCCTAGATGATCGGACTAGTCAAACAACTGTTATGTAAATATCATAAAGATATGCAATTCGGAGAAGTTGACTGAAACAGTTCAGCTTAGCTGTTGCTTGATTGAAATGACGGAAAGCGACACACTTACCCAACATTTGTGTGAACTTGGGTTTTGACATTTGACATCGAACAGACGAAATCAGACCTTTTTTACCGAGCCTTGGCACAAGTCTCATCTACAAAAGGCATTCATTGGTTAATAGAATTTTTTTTAAAAACTTTTTAAAAAGAACTTATTCATCTGCGTATTGCTTTAACACTTTGTAAACAATAAGTTGCACAGCCTGAACAGTATTGGCACCCCCAAAATCAAATGACCAATTTTCTGATTTTTTCCTGAAATCGATTCGTTGAATTTTATCATTGATCGTTCTCGTTCTGAGGCTATTAATTACTTTTACAAGCTTTCTTAGAGACGTAATAGCAGCACAACGTACGAGTGTTTTCATATTTGCAGTAGCACGTCCATCTCTGTAGTTGAGTTCATTGTTCTCGTCGAGTATCGCCTCTTCAACGACCACCTCTGTGCACTTATCGAAAGGTATCGATTGCGGTCGCAACGGGTCTTTATCGTTCTCGTCGGGAAGCCGATATGAACATGCGATTTTGATCGGTGCTAAACATTTTTTACGGTTACTCGTTTATGTTTTCATTTAGTGCGATCGACTTAACGAAAAACTAACGACTACAGATGAATATTCAAGGGGTTTCAAAACCACACTCGACGACTGGTTTCGAAAGCTAAATATCTTGTCAAGAAAACACTAACCGCTCACTGATTAATGATAAGAAGCGATAAGCTACTGTAGACTTCACATATCTAATGACGTGGAGTATATTTCGAAAGATTGGCAGTATCGATATGATGCTTTTCTATTTTTGTGGAATATCGTTGTGCAACTTAGAGGAGGATATATGGAGTAAATATTTGCATACGATTGCATGAAGATGTGGGACGCAGAAGAGGACACTGCTTGCAAATATGTGCGGTGTCAACAGCGTGCAATATCGGATATGGTCTATCGTGCGGACATTCTCCTCGTGGATTGTCCATTTCGATACCATATATCGCCATACCTCCATAATGGTTCAACGATGTCCATGAAGCCTGCGCGTAGATTTAGTCAACATGAATTTATGATCAACGTATCAAGCAAATAATGCAGTATATACGTGATAAAATTTGCATAACAAATGGACAGAAGCATTTCTGCCAACAGCAGCCAAACTTTTAAAAAGTGAGATAAATTTGAAATGTGTTTGCATAAAGCAAAACTTCAAAAGAATATGATACGCAGCAGAATGTGGAAAGCATTCACAACACTACGCACGTTGTCGCGTTCTTCAATTTCCTGACTTCTGAGACGTAACTGACAATAATTCGAAGACCGATGAAGAGGACGACTATAATTAATGATGATTACTAATAATGTTGTCGTGCAGTATGACCAACCAGATTTTACATAACCGTACAACCGTTGTTCTAAACGACCTTCATTAGTAAAAGTCTTATTTTATAGACAAAACTTTTCACCCTAATCCCTTCTATATATTGTGTTAATAACATTCATACAGTAATAAAAGTAATAACAATAACAGCAATAACAGTGAAACTTACAAATCAATTGAAATTATTTTTCAGCTATCAGAAGTTTTATTAAGGAATTTTTGGGCGATTTTTAGCGCCACATCAAAGCAGAAAATAGCGACGTTCATCTTTCAATTAAAAAACTTCAACTTTCGATAATTACGACAAAAAAAGTGAAAAGATTAAAGGGATACTTATATAGAACGTCTACCGCATCGTTAGCATATCGATATTTCACAAATCAAAATTTACACGAATCAGATAAAATTATTTTTCGCTCATTGAAACAACAACAAGAAAAACTATTTCTCCATTTGATCTTTTTTCTTTCTTCCCGCTGGCGCCTTCAGTGCGATGTCTCGGTGTTACTGAGGCAATCGCACAACGAGCAACAGCCATCACTTTGGCTGTTGTAGCCAGTTGTTAATACTACCCGGTAGTTGGGCTATCAGTGGTATGGTGGGAAGCAGCCGGGAATCGAACCCAGGTTTCCCCGCATTCGAATCTGGTGCTCTATCACTGAGCTACTCATTGGACATCCTCGAGATCAAATACGGTGAAAATTAAACGGTTAACATATTGGGAAATAAACGCTTATAAAGCAATTGTTGAAGCGATCTATGAAACTTTATAATAACCTTTATTCGTGCGCTTTGTTCATCGTCGTACGCAATGAATTCGTTATCGTTTATCAAAAATGGTACTCCGATTTCATCGAAGAATCTGTTCTTCGTTGAACTCTTTTTTCGCAGTTCACAAATCTGTTCAAATTTTTCAGCAGTGAAAAATCGCTATACAATACTCAAAGGAAATAAAAATGTTATGTAAAATAGTGAATCGAATCGTTCATTCTATCGATGGGCAACAGCAGTTCAGTTTTGGAAAAAATAATTGAATATTTTTTATCTTATTGGTAGTAGAATTTTCAATCAGGAGAACTTATTGGTAGAATTTTCAATTCGTTTGAAATGTACTGTCTCAAAAGACCACAAAAATACAACGCAATACTATTCAGGTTAAAAGTAACAAATAGTGAGTGTCCTGAGGAATACAGCCATTCACTACAGTATCGGTTCTAGATCATAATTTTTTGTGAAATATTTCGAAATGTGCAATCTGACACTAAGTTCGATCGTGGATTCACCTTGTTGAAGTACGCATTTCTTCTATAAGCGCTGTTCGGATAGCGCACCTCCTACGAAATATGTGATGGCAGTCCGATATAACAGGATGAAGTTTTCGATGAATTTACATCACTAAAAAAGTTTGAAGACGCTGGAAAGAAGGAAGCTAAGAGGCCGATGACAGGTCGGCTTTTATTCATTAACTTGTTAGAGTCCCGACCTTCGGTTCGATCTGCTACTCAATAAACCCTTTATTTAAAACATTTAAATAAATATTTTTAAAAAAACTTCATAGCAACAAAACGTTTCGTTGTTTATGTTGCATGTTTAAACGCCTAATGGAGAGCTTTTTCTCCACCGGATTTTGATTGTTTGTCCTCAGTGTTAGCTCGAGTTAAGATTTAGATGCTGCAAGGAAATCTTTAAGCAGTTCTACCATCAACAATAACAGTAAAACCAAGGATTTTGGTTATAGTGTCGTAAGCGTACACTCACCAACGATAAGGGTTACAAAACGATAACCTTCAACAGATAACCAGTAGTCTTTTCAAACCAATTCACAAAGTGTATTATCATTTTCGAAAATAGAATGCATTATATTTTGGAAACGTTCTTTTAAGATAAAAATTTGTCATCAATAAAAAATAATCAAAAGTGAACTGTAGCCCGAACTGAACAACTGTTTTGATTAAATCATAAAAGCGAATTAAACAATTCAATGAATTAACCAATTTTTTCGTTATGTGACTGGTTCTCTTAGCATTTTGGTAAAGAAACTTCCTGCCTACCATTAAGTAAAGGATTCCGACCAGCTCTGTTTTAGGGGGTCAAGGCTAACCTCGGTTTGAGATACTGATGATAAATCCGACGCGCGTACGATCTTGTTCGAAGTAATGGTTGCAGCTGCCAACACATCTACGCTACGATGTCCTTTCGCGAGCGTTTGTTTGATGCCCTCAGCTGACACTCCAATAATCAACTTTGAATTGTCAACTCCACGACTGATCCACTCGTTCGCTAGTGCCTCCTTAATTATCAGTTGAGCCATAATCAATATACCTGGTCAGAAAGATGATCACTCCCTCTTATCAAAAAGATAGGCCATACGGTACGCTGATTACGGAAAGTGCCAATGATTAGTGCATAGCAAGAAATGGTGATGTTTCTATCGTATATTCAGTGCTTAAGAGGTGACCGCCTTCCTTCCTTCATCCTCTCCCCCCCTCCTTCCAACTCCCTCCCTCTTTCATTCCTCTCCCTTGCTCACGCTAGTATCTAAAAAATCTGTCCATTGAGGCGATCATAACAACCTGCAAATGCGACGTTTAATCAGCGATTCTTATTCACCGAAATGTTCACCTTAAAACATTTTCTGAATAATGTAGAAAGAACAATACTTTATGCGCAATTTTCACCCCATCATTAACATAGCCTCACGTAAGCTTTTTCCTTTTTAAACGAAATTTGTAAGGATGGAATTTGTATGCAGCATAAAATCATAGCGTTTTTGCGAAAACCTTCAACGCTTAAATAAGGTCATATTGAAAAATAATTAAGCAATACGAGTGTCATTTTGGGATCACTCAAGAGTTGAGAATGGGTGAACATCGGTGAATGATGACCCGTGAATGGATTCGTAGATGCATGGAAGCGATGTCCATCGACGATCACATAATCCACTTTACTGAAAACAATTTTTTTAGTCGCCGTGACGCATCAAAAGTTTCAGCCAATAACTCCAACATACGAAAGCAACAGCAAAAAAACCTAAAGCAATTCCCCAAATTTGTTGTACTCTTTTAAACCAAATGTTACCGGGGATATTCTTAAAAATTTTTGAGGAAATTTGTGAATTAAATCAAATTAGTTAGGCATGAATGTGCAAAAGGTACAGCGAAGTACAAATTAGTACGAGAAGTATAGGCGCTCTAAAATTTCTTCAAATAATATACGTTTGAGAAATCTTGGCTCAAAATTGAGTGAGATTGTGTGAAGAATAGCAAACTTTCGTATGAAAAGAAATGTAAGCGACTTGTACGATACTGAAAAGTTTCTACTTGGATCGTTTTTAAAGGTGAAAACAGAATAATAATATCGACCTATTGATAGTAGAGATGTTATAGCAGCCTTCATATAACGACTCTGGATGTACGGCAAGGAAGAGAAGTGTTGAATTGTGTAGCGTAGATCGTAGATGCGTGAGCATCGCCGCAAGTATCTCACCGTCATGCACACTTTCCATCTTCTCCAACGTCCATGACAACTGTACACCGTCCGCATTATATTCCTACAAAAAAATGTATTAGCGTACTGATCGCAAGAGTAAGCTTTTGAATTCACCTGTTACCCATACC
>JPKZ01002335.1:392668-403695 GCA_000803305.1 Toxocara canis
AGAATATATACTTT
The DNA here is from genome assembly GCA_000803305.1 of Toxocara canis. Classification (NCBI taxonomy): domain Eukaryota; kingdom Metazoa; phylum Nematoda; class Chromadorea; order Rhabditida; family Toxocaridae; genus Toxocara; species Toxocara canis. The sequence goes on from JPKZ01002335.1 coordinate 392,683, forward strand.
ACACTACTAATACTGTTACGTTGTTTGACAGTCGCATTGTTAATACTAAAACTAATAATTGTGACTGATCGAATGTATGAATTTGATACTAACTGATCTGCTAATTGAACCGAATATTCACGGAACGGATGTGCATTTATACGATCCTTGAAACTGCTATCTCATATGTGATTGCATAGCGACAAGCAAACAACCGAATATGAGATATCATTAATCGTAAGTAACGCTTATCCTATAAACGATTAACCGTGATATGTCGCCGTTTTTTTTTTTCTCGTTTTTAGTAAAAATCAATCACTCCCTGTCGACTAGAAGTAAAAAACTGAAAATATAAAAAGAGTAACTGATATAATACAAATCGTAGTGTAAAATAGTAAGTAAAAATTAAGGAGCACATTTAGTTGATAATCGCGCTTTCGTAATCCGTTTTTTGTTTGTTTGTATATAAAACCGATGAAAAGACTTCTCCGACAAAAAAATTCATGGAAAACATTGAGGAATATCATTCATTCATTAAATAAAATAAAGAAATGAAGGAATTATTTCATCGAACAATACTAACACAACATAATTACAGAGAAAAACCCTGCGAATGTACATTTCGGTTGCCAAAGATGATGATCAGGAACCGCATTCGCTCGTTAATTAATTAAACGAATTCGAATCGGTAAATCAGTAATAATTAGTTGTACTATCTTAATTAATTCGGCTTTTTCTCCTCATTAAAAAATCCTAATTGGCACATTGCGAATGCAGTAGCTTCTTTTTTCTTCTAATTTTTTGCTTTTTTTTTTTCTAATTTTTTACCGTTCGAGGTCACTATTCGATCGACTCTGTGAAGTACGAACAGAAGGAACATTTTAGAAAAAAAACATTCAGTAATTATGAACAAAATTGTATCGCTATAATTGTTCACCTTTCTGTGAAAGCTTTCATGATTGGGCTCTTCGAACGAATACCACTGACCGTCTTCGCCAGTAAACGAAAGTACAGCAGCTTTCGAGTCGTACACTATCCTTGCCTTATTACGAATTTTGGAGCACAATTCGCCATATGACAGACGCCCATCGCTTCGATGATTTATATCACCTCGTGCGCCAAAACCCTCAAGTAATACACCTTCGTTTTTTCACTCATTTCAACAATAGGTAAATAAAATTGTATTCCACAGTCCGCTGTAAAGTGCATGCTATTTTTTTAGCACTTTTGCGAGTCTGTAATGCTGTCGCCGTTCACAAATAGATTAGAAACAAAGTAGAGAAGGTCATCCATCGTATGGCATAGACAGCTGACGCAGTATACATTTTAGTAGTCCAATGCACCTAACTAACCGAATCCATGATATTACAGCACCAGAAAATTTCCTAAGTGCAGTTTTAGTCTTTCTTAAGTTGAAATGATCGTCCAAACAGATAGAGAGACACAAACACCAAAACGTACGCACTGCCAAGATGCCACCATATACGCCTTATCAACTGCATTTTGTCAAATCTCGCGTTTCGCATTTCATACACATATATTAAATCAGAAATGAGGTCGCCATAATGTCTAAAAAATTGCCAGAACGCAAAAAGTAAAACCATAGCAGGAAAGATGTCGAAACCAAACGATAAAGTATCATTCGTTTTGAATAAAAATTGCGATTGCTTATGAGCATGATCTAGAAAAGGTATATAAATTTCCGATTTGATATATTTTGCGTCAGAAACATCGACATGACAATATATTTTTGTAAGATCTAGACAACAGTTAAAAGCGAAAGCGTTGAACCAACCGATGCTGGATTGCCATGGCCAGCATCATTTGGATCCTCTAACATATAGGAGCGTGCCCATGTGCTTAATCCGACGATAATTTTGCCGAGCGGTACACCACTATTCGCAAGATGATCCACATTTTCGCTCTAAAAAACGTTTACTTCTTATGATAAGTTTTGCAACAGCTGAAGACTAATGAATTATTCATTACGCAATGCAGGATTTTTATAGTTATTAAGACCTCGTGTCATTAAGTTTTATTAAAAATGAAATTTTGTAGCAACTATAAACTCGGAATTTCTATTTATTACTTGAATGAATGAACGCTGCGATACTACTGAAATAATGATGCGTTCTGAATTAAGATTAACGAAAATACAAGCATTCATTTACGAACGTAACGCTCAAAATAGTAACCTAAAAAACAGTGATGGGATTTCAAACTGTCATCTATAGGTGCGGGTATATCAGCTGAAAGCATATCAAGCCAAATTCGCTCATCGGTATCATTCACTTGACCTGTGATCTGAATCTCTGAATCTTAAACGCTATGTTGGGCTTATTCTAGGCAAATACTTGTAGTCTCTACGATTTTGTTCTCTTATTCTGCATTCATTGAAGCTCACTCGAGCTCAAGCGTTGCTCGAAATTGTCAACAATACTACTTTGGAGTTTTGAATACGCTTTAAGTTTCTCAACATCTTTTTATGCGTACTTGGAATATAAATGAGATCACGAGCACTTATTGAAAAGATCAAGGCGGTATTTATCAGACTTTTCCGGCATGTAACCCCTACTTCAAACGAGTTGTATACTTCATTGCGTCGTCGTATGGTAATGAAGCATCAAAATGAGTTCACTTAGGTATCGGTATGTGGAAATATACATTACAGCTTCCCGCAAGCTTTAAAAAGTATAGAGTCACTCCGGGAAGATAGCCAAATTACTCAAATGAACTAAAATACTGCCAGGCTTGGAAATGGTGTCCGAAAAGAATTAAGAGAAATTACTAACAATGCTATCGTCGTTAGGCACCGTTTCGGATGGATAGAGTGGTTGCACATGGAGGGCAACAAGTGGGTCTTCGGCTGCGGGAATGTCATCAGCGACCACATACAATGCGTCGAAATGTGATTCAATAACGCTAAGGCGATGGTGTGCACGTTGTACTCGTGATGCCGGAATTGCGAGCACTAGAAACAGTCGTCCTCCGTCGTTTTGAGCGGCTTCCTTATCAGCTTTCGTTGTGAGGACCTTAAATAGCACATGATAAATTACTGATTACAGCTTATACGTTCATTTATACGTATACGTTAAAATTACTGAATACTGAATACAGAAATTGCGAAGGGATGCGAAGGCAAGTGCAATTTCATCGATTCCCGTATCGATGCAGCTGATAACCATGGCCACGCATGATTGTTTTGACCAGTTTCGGAACACCTGGTGATCAGCCTGCTAGCGATCCGTTGGGAAAGCAGCCAGGAATCGAACCCCAGGTCTTCCCGCGTAAAAGCTGAAGCTCTACCACTGAGCTACTGCCACCCCGAACACAGAAATTACACATTAATAATCCTACAAGCAAAATATTGCAGCGCATTATAACAAAAATGTTGTTGACGTTAGTAGGTCATTAATAGTTTGCAAGTGAGTTAATTCACCCGTGTGTTATATTTCATAACTCTTGATTTCCTAAGTGAAATGCATTCCATATTTCATCTTACTCCATTAGCGCATATCGAAATGTTTTCAACGTTCAGGTTTCTAATTTTATTGCACTATAACACATTAAAACATGCTCATTAAATAGTCAAACCCTTATCCACAACAAATAAACAACAAGCTCTTTAAAGGCGTCATTAAGGTGGTCTACGATCTGAGCTTATCGTAGAGATATTATTTGCATTAAATCTTTAAAATATCGCATTGAACAATACCATTAAATGACTCATAATTAAATGCTTAAATAGGCAGAAGCAGCCATTGATGCTCTAAGTTTTCTGCTCGGTATTGAATCGATGATCGAATAAGTTCATGTTTATGAGAAGATTTCGACTCCGTAAACGTCTAAATTGTAAATCGTTTTTTGATTTTAGAGCTAAATTCTCTTAAACGAGTGTTTTCCACTTATTGCGATAGTTCCGATCGAAAATTCTTTAAAATTTGAATTCGTTAATGATAACAAAAAAGTCTAATTGAAATTTCAACGAAATCACTTGTAAGGTTGAAAAATAAAAAGGAATATACTTTAAAAAATTTATTCAGTAAGTTGGGCGGTTCTTTTTATAGCAAAATAGCAAAATAGCAAAATAGTAAAAAAAAAAGTGAACTTGGACATACATCGAGAAACTTCGCGAATCGATAGTTTCTGTAGTGATGTTCATCGTCAAAGTAGAAAAAGAGTCCTTCGAAGTGATACCTTCGTGCGGTTTCGATGACAAGCTCTGCGAAACTGTTCCTTGAGAAGTCATCGTCAATAAAAGTCAACGAACGCTTTTGACGAATTCCTAATAGCGGCTTCACTGGTTTGTCCAACTTCATCCTGTAAAACATTCACGCTTTTTTATCATTGCCTTTCTGATCGGTTCACTTTGTATAGTCATCGTTCAAGACAATCCGCGTTGTCCTTCGCCACTCTAACCGAATAGATAAGAGAGATTCCAAGAGGATTATTTTTGAGTTTTCGTTTATTTTTTTCTCCCTCTTTCCCTCTCTTCTCGGATAACTATGTACGAAACTCCATAGGCAATTCGGCCAATAAAGAATCGAATTGGAATTTGCTTTTACATTGTTTTCTAACTGTTTCGGAATGGAAAGACTTATAAAACACATAACTTATTAGTTGGCGAATACACTACGACATCTACTACAGTCGGTGGTCACCAATGATAAACAAACATTTAAAAAAAAACGTGAAAGAAAATTTTAACATGCGTCAGTGACGATCTCACTGTGGAAGTGTCTTAAAAGTAAATTTTAAGGAAATGTAAAAATTAAAAAATTAGAAGTTAAAGTAAAAAATAAAAGTAAAAAAATAAAAGACTGCATATTTAAGTAAATGAAAGTTTCTCGTGTATGTATAAGCGCTATTTGCATAAAGAGGTAAATTTTAAGAAATCGGAGTGAATTCAAAATGAAAAAAAAAAACAAACAGGAAAAGTGCACTAACACAGGTGCAAAATAAAGCATCAAATGCAAATATGCAAATGGCGACATTTATTGATATGACATCAAAATATGTTGATATGGACAAATGACAAACATGACAAATTGATATGACAAATATGCAAATGATATCAAAATAAAATAAATGACAAATGGCCATATGTTCAACAACTAACATTGCAAATGTTCGATAGTTTCCTTGTTCGGTATAAGTGGGAAGATCGTAGAACGTTGCATGTTTTAGTTGATTTTCACGAGTCACCGTCGCAAACCCATAAACGAAGTGAGTGCAATCGAGACTACGATATAGCGTCATATTTATTTTCTCGTCCTATAATAATCATTTAAAAAGAGCGTTTTGCGTACCAAAAAAGACGCTTCCAAGGATGAGTATCGGGAGATGATCAGAAAACGTAGGTGAAAAGAATCAGATGAGTTGATCAGATGCTTGATCGCTTCAGCAAACTATTATCGATAACGATATTGTACATTGTTTGTTATTCGTGCTCTAAGGCATCCGAAGCGTATATGCTATTTTTTTGTATTTTGTCCAAATTGTTCGCTTCGTTGATATGCAAAATTCATATGTCTCTATTTTTCTATCCTTAGAGATAACCAACCAATGGGTCGATCTTCCGAATATCGGTTACGACAAACTCATTCACCTAAGCTGATTGACAATATTGTACGTTTAAACCAATGTCTGTATTAATTAGTGACGTACAACTGAATTACATGTTGCTGTAACTGCAAAGATAAAACTAAACTTAAAATTGGATGCTTGCTTTCGGCTCTCTCACTCAAAGATGTTTATCTATTTAATCATCTATTTGCTCATTATTTCTTATGGAGGCAATTAATGCACTTATGTGATGAGTCCGTATCACACAGTGTCTTATGTGGTCGAATATGCTATTAGATTTTGTAACTGTGCATAAAACAGCAAATAAGAGGAGTATGCATAGGTCAGTGCAATTTAAGGAGTGGTTCTTTAAACGTAATATGTCTGCACCGAATAGTTGGCATAAGGTGTGATGAACCAGCAAACGAAATGGTTCCAAAACATATACCTCAGTTCGACAACCAACTGCGGTTAAATAACCTTAAATAACCGCACTATGCACCTGGTCGAAGAATTTATGTCCCTTCCAAATCAGATATAACAGATATAACTCTTACCATTGACTTACTTCTTAGAGTAATTTCTACTATTTGGAAACAAAGCAGCAAACAAACTTTCTGAGGTGTTGCGAAGCAGTAGAATGAGCAATTGGTTGATATCCACTGCTGAGCAGTGCCAAGCTCGAAAGCAGTGCATATAGCAAGCAGGAGCACACTCCATTGGGAGTTGTGCATTGTGAAACCTGCTAAAGGATGTACAAATGCATAACTGTAAAACGTCTCAATGGGTGTATTGCATAAATATTAAAAATATCATCCGCACACCACAATTTTGCTGAGCGTTCCCCTGCTCTATCTCTCGCCCAGTAATTTCTACTATTTGGAAACAAAGCAGCAAACAAACTTTCTGAGGTGTTGCGAAGCAGGAAAATGCACTACATCTGTCAGCTGCGAATTACGAGCATCAAATAGCTAATAATTGCATTCACAACGCCATTCATTCTTTGTTGTCAAACTGAACGAGCAAATGAACTATGCGAAGAACACTAGAATAGTTAACGGATGAATTCGCCGCCCTACAGGCATGTGATCGGTGGGTGTTTCGTCACACGACAATTTTAATACTCCAAATGATTGTAGGAAAAAAAGGAGGGAATGGTTAGGATCAAATTTTGAAACCAAACTGTGAAATATTCGTAAGCGTATCGCAACAACATGCTAACATGGCTTCACAAAATTACACTGCGAAATGTGCTTACAGTGACAGTTATTCGAAGGTATGAACATTTCACTTAATAGCTACCGTATATACTGTACCTACTATTCACACATACATATATATATATTTATATATATATATATATATAATATATGGAATGACAGGATTTTGATGCCTGCAGACAGCCTGGACTCATCCAGTATAAGCATACAATGTTGGACTAAATGTTTCGCTTTAAAAGTACTATTACCCTCGACGACAATATAAAACTCACCAGTGTGGATGACAGGCGATGCGAAAACTAGATGGGGTAAGAAGATGAAGTAAAAACATAGTCAGAATCAGCACTGGTCGGCATCTAATCGCGTCTTTTGATCGTCGTTTCTCTTCTGAATTCTTGAGAAATTCACACATCTTATTGACTTTTCGTTTTCGTGAACGATCACACAAATCATAATCAATCCCATTCTTTACAGCATTTGCTTGTGATATTCGTTTGTTTCTGGAGAGAAAACATTTCTTCGCATAATCACTATTGGCTTCAAATCGAATTCTGAGCTCACTTTTTTGCTTATTTCAAATTTGCTAAATTCCACCCCAATAGCCCCGATATCCTCAAATACTCAACTACTCCCGGATGTCAAATATGATCCAAAAATTCGACGATATGATACAATACCCTCTCGACTTCCCCGATCAATTTATGCTGCTATTTTCATAGACTGAACGACCAAGTGCCATCTTTCGTCACGGTTTAGATGGTTTCGAAAAATGTTGTAAAATATCAAATTAGTGGTTTAAACGCATAACACAGTTCACTCTATCGGCATAAAAATATTCACCAATATAATTCGTATTTCGCTTACTATATTCTTCTTTTTCTTCTTTGGGCCGATTAGCCATTTTGTCATTTAAGGAGGAGTCGTAAAAAAATAAAATAAAAGAAAAGCTAACAGCTGAAGTCGTTTAATGACATTAAACAAACGCCATTTGACACTTTAACTGCGACACAAACGAGAAACAACATTATAAACAAAAAACGAACTCATATGAGAAAGAAACAAATAACGAACACAACAAATACCCGATGCAACGATGAGCGAACTATGTAAAAAAAATTGAAATTGTACGAATCACCGAATTACAATCTCAAAGTTATAGCATCGAGTCCTAAACTAATCAGATAAAACAGTAATATCGATACAGTGTGGAGCGTAAAGGCGTAAACGAGTACAAATAAATGAAGCAAACCCCCTCCCCCCTCAATAAGAACCTTTACGTTACATCATAAATCAAGCTACCGCATTCGAACAAACCAACAATGTATTTGTACATTGTTCATATTTGATGCCATAAATGTAAAAAAGATATCACATAGGAATGTCAGAGAAATTCATTGTTTTCATTTGCTCGTGCACAAAAAAAAAATCCATGAGCTTTTTCTCTTCGAATTGCGATGATAAATAGCTTTCTTCCCATACTCACCCAGTTAAGTGGCTTCTATGGCGTCAAACTCAAACAGAGATTTCAATTTGTGATTGCCCTGAAGCAGATTAGCACAGTGGCGAGCAATAAGGAGAAAAATTGATGTGAAACGGAGCCTAATAGTACGTATATAGTGCGTAAGGAAGAAAAACCAAAGGCATAATGATCAAAATGAAAAAAAAAAAACTTGGAAACATATATTGCGGATAGCCGAAGACATAGAATTTGTTCGCACGTATGAGCTGGATGTCTCTACAGTGAACCCGCTCAGCCCGCGACTCCCCCTCCTCCACCACCCCTCCTCTGCCCCCTTCAATCACCTTTCCCCCCTTCACTCCTCGTATTTTATCGTTAAAGCTAGTAATTCCATACTATTCGTTATTTTTATTCGCTACCACCACCAACTCCGATAACCTGCTTTACAGAGCATTAATTTTTCGTTATCCACCTCAGATATGGCGTTGACATACGATACGTCTATGTTGTCATCAATTTCATACTCATTACTCAGGTTTTACCGCAATACTAGCTGATCGAATGTTTCAACATAGCAGCGAACAAATTTCAGAGTAAAAATTACATATGTTGACCGAATAGTACAAATCAATGTAAGAAGGTAGGAATAAATGGTTTTCATTTTTAAAAAAAAATTAAGGAGTGCATATGAAAAAAGTAAAAATACAACTCGCATGAAGAAAACAACTATATTTGGGCAAAACATGAAAAAACAAAAACATATTAGCAAATGCGCAGCACCATCTCATCAAAATCATTTCGTCTACCCACACATACATTTCGCCGAAGTAAATTTTCACAAATCACAAATCCTATGACCTTCTTACGTTGTGATTTTCTTTTCAAAACTATTTCAAAATGGATCGTAACTCAAATAGCAAAGAAAAGAAATTAAATTTATAAAGGCCAATATGCTTTCTTGTAACCAAATCATCTTTTGTCTTTACATAATCGATGCACACACTGTACTGCATCCGTTGTAATCGGAGAATAATACGGCAGTCGAAAACGCCACACATAAAAAAAAAGCAAAAAGCGAACAGACGCACTGAACGAAAGAGTACCCGCTATGGAACTACAGTACATAACACAACCAACCATTCGCATACAGCCGTACCATCACGGTTGCGCAGCAAGCACAAGATGAAATACATTCAGAAGCGTTCCTTCCGGAAACGAATGGAGCAAGTGACGAAGGTCTTCAGTCAGAAAAAAAGTTATTGCATCCTAGGAGAATGATCCTAAAGTTTAAGGAAAGCAAGCGAACTCTCCATCACACAGTTACGGTCATGTAATTTCCAAATAATGTCGGTGTACTAAAGTTTTACATATGTTTTAAACCTAAACAATGCTCCTCTTCCCTCTCCTAAATTTTAACTTGTTAACGGATTCCACGCTCGACAACGACGCATAAAAGATAATACTTTTGTTCTCACGTTTCTCCATTTAAATCATTCGCATGAAAATACTTTGACACTAAACCCGCGCATACTGATGATGGTCAATTAGCAAAACGCAATTCTCTTTTGAATCCAGCCCATACTTTGCAAAAATTTCTGTACGCTGGCAGTTGGTCTCCATGCAAAAAAGTGAACTTCAACAACGATTTGATCCTTTCCGATCCGATTAATCGATCATTGATCGTCTAAAGTGCAAATGAAGTATGTGGCGCCCGCCAACCGTGCCGGCTTAGCATATTGCATAGAGCGAGTTGATGTTCAATAATCAGGGCCATCGTGTTGAGGCATTTGGCACTCTGCTCAGTGGGCTCTCGTACTCGTTGTTTTTCCTCTTCTCACGCAGCGAGATCGGTCCAGGTGACGCGTTCGCCACGGTGCTCTCCGTGTTGCCCGACGATGGCAACGCGCCACTCTCTGATGCGCCTGGTGACGCGTTCGCCACGGTGCTCTCCGTGTTGCCCGACGATGGCAACGCGCCACTCTCTGATGCGCCTGTGCTATTCACTTCTCTTTCATCGCGATCACGACTGCCATAGTTCGAACGATACGCTGGACTTCCATACTCACGCCCTCTGAGAACGACTGCCATTAATGTCTGTTCTAGATTATCAAGTGCGCATATCAAGAACACTTTGATGTACCTTCTCGCCAACTGAAGTTACAGTGCAATGTACTAGTGAGTGCTAAATGCTTTCGCGCATCTTTCTGTCTGCTAGCGTAGTCAATGTCACATGAAAATACACTTCTTTCTCAAATTTTAAAAAAATCGATTCTAATGGCAAACCAATTTCGAGGGCTATCTCAACAAAGACTGTTGAATTATCTGGGTGTTTGGTTTGGCCCACAGCAGTGCAGAATAACAACCAAGCATGAGAGACTCAACGAGGTAATCAACTGATAACTTACCTTCTGCTAAAACGAGGGTCGTTGGTAGAGTGTATCTGTGGCATCCAGCCAACACTTGCCGATCCACGACGTGTTTCTATCGATGCTGCCCGCTCATCTTGATATTGCGGTGAGGAGGGACGATACTGCGAAGGGGGAGAACGATAACGCTGAGGCGATGTGCGATGGTCATGGTCCCTAGATAGTCCCTGTCCAAGTGTCGATGCATACAACTGATCCCCGCTCGCCGAGGTCGACGCAATCTGCGAGCCGTAAAGACCTGCCATCGTACCGTTCGTCTGAACAACATTATTGATATATGGAAAAAAATCAACTAAATTTAAAATTTCAAAAAAATCAAATTCCGTCCTTAATTTCAAATGAGATCAACGAAAATGAATTAACT
>JPKZ01002335.1:404362-478669 GCA_000803305.1 Toxocara canis
TCAACAAACATGGGAAGGCAAAAGTGCGAGAAGTGCCAAGAAATCGAAAATTCTCGCCACGCAGTAGTACTAAGTTATTCGCCACTAATTACCATTTTATCATTCAGCTTTGTGCTGCTGTTTTGTCAAAAAACACCACCTGATCAAGGGCTTTGAGCACTTCATGAACTTTAGAGACGGTCGCTGCGGCGAGACGTGGGTCAGTCGAAAGGGCGTTACGTGGATCTGTAGGGAGAGAACTGCGTGGGTCGACTGGCAGCGTCGTACGCGGATCGGTTGGAAGAGCATTTCGTGGGTCGGTCACAATCGACCTCTTGCGGGGATCACGATTAACCGCTGTTCGTGGATCCATGGGCTTAGCGGATCTTAAAAGAAAGATTTCCTTTTACTACCAATCTAAAGCACGACGACAGGCACCTACAGAAGGCACAACTACTTTTAGAGGGTATTTTTGTATTCGACGTCATTCACAGTGAGTGGAGCTGAAGGCAAATGCGTAGATGATGTTTTGGAATATCCAAAAAAATTCTAGAAAGTTAAATGTGCATTTGACGCTACCAAAGTCCCATGTACTTCGATTTGGAACCGCTTCTAATGTTAAAAAAAAAACGTCCATTTAAAACAGTGATGTACGTTACAAGAATATTCGTTGTAAAAAAACCTTTATGTACTAAATGCAATCCGTCCGGAGTTCCGTAACAAAATCAACTTTAACGAAACAATTTCGAATATTCGTTATCACAACTGACACCTGAAAGAGTAATGCAGTTGGGCGAGTACTCCAAATTACAGCCCTAAACCGTGAAGCATAATAGTGGAACAGAACGAAATACTAACGACGTTTGCTCGTCCTTAGCAGCGGTAGCCTGTGCCGCCTGTGGTTGTGGCTGAGGAGCCGACTTCATCAGTGAATTGGTGAAGGCATCGAACTGAGAGGATAACGCTTTCTTGATACGGGGGTCGTTGCGTAGACTTGAGTCGGTCAATGACTGCTGAAAATTGATGCTTTCCTCTTGGTCAGAAATAAGCATTCCGTTAATTAGACATTGCCAATTTAACAGAACAAAGCCATAGGGATCACCATCCCAACTCCTAAGTGCACCAAAGTGTTTCGACGAAAGGAAAACTTGTAGCAATTTGCGGTAAGAAACAAAGACAGCATACTGTCTTAAAGTGTTAAAAAACGAACTGTTAAGCAAAAAAATTCATATAGCACGAAAATGAGCATTAAAAGTGCGCAAAAATGATAAACGGCGCGCGAAACCTAGATACAATTAAACCATCATTGCTGTAAACAGCCAAAGACAATTTTCGTCATGCAAAACAATCATCTTGGCTATATTTTCCAGCAAATTTTGACAAAGATAATTACAAGAGGTGAAAAAATATGAAAATACAGCTGCAAACATCAGCGTAGGGCCCGCTCATAGCAAAAGATTTTGCCCTATAGTATAACTCAGCGAACGTTTCAGAACCCGCTCCTAGAATTCGCAGAAATGAATAAACCTGAAGAACAGCCGGATCAATACTGGAGTGTGGTGCAGGAATATCGTCGATGGCGATTAACTTCCACGCTATGAGATTTGCATGCGGAATCGTCGGCGCATCTAGTGCATCTGTTTCCGCGTTGAACATCGGTGGACTTGCTGGCGACTCGGTCAATGCTGCAACTTCCGCCAATAACTGCCCCATTCATTTCACGCATATCTACCTAACCACTGTCGTCCGCAAATAACTTAGCATTCTTTTCGTACTTGGATGGGTCTCACAAGGCTATCTACACCATTCTTTCATTCCTTGATTTAATTAAACGCTATAGAGCTCTTTTAATCTATATCACACGCTCTAGATGCGAAAAAAAGAATACCCATTCCACCTTACCCTACCGTTATTCCATAATACGTGATTACAGTAACTCGTTAGAATATAAGGTGTACGATGTGTAGTTGATGTTGAACAACCCTTGCAGTTACAGTTTTGTTGGAGACAAAACAACCGAACATTTAAAAAAAACTTCTCGATGATTATAATCAATGTTTTCCTCATAGTCGTAGTTACGGCTCTGTTCAGCACACTATCAATTTCATTTGAAATTTTAATATTCGCGAAAAAGACCTCTCCCTTCGACCTTCGCATGCTTGCTTCATTTTTTTCCCTCGTACTTTATTAGTTTTATCAACTGCAGTAACAAACAAAATTTTGCGGTAAACATTCTTATGGAAGATAATCTATTGGTGAATTTAAGGAATGAAAAACCTGACAAAGGGCTGATGAACTAACATTGAGACATACCTTCTGAATCATCCTTCTTGACCTTTGAGGTGATTTGCTCGAGCATTTTGTTGATACTGAACGGCGTTTCTCCTTCTTCTTCCTCTTCTTTCGTTTCCTTGGCAGCAACAATCTCAAATTAAATATTAATTTCCCAGTTTAACGTAACAATTCAGATCGCTTAATACAATTCTTGAAGAATCTACATACCTACTTAAAGGCGCACTTACCTACTTATTAAAAATTGCCATCTTTTACTAACGTCATCTAACCTGTGGAAAAAGTGATGAGTGCTGAAAAACCTTTAACAGGAGGAAAAAATTGACAGAAGTTTGAGGAATGATCTCTATTCCACTCCTAGCTGGTTTTATCCCGCGACAAATGTGCGTTGTGATGATCTAGCAGCCCTTTTTTCGTACTCAAAAATGAACGCATGAGCATAGCAACAATCCCGTTTCTATGGATAAACAACATTCAGCAGCACTGAGAGGAGAAACATAGAAAAATAAAATGCCAAAGCTTACCGGAAACTGCGACGTTACAACAGCATTCTCGACTGTTGGTGGCATAGACAGGCCGGGAACAACAGTCGCTGCACCGCCCACAACTGCAGTAGGGTCAACAACACCTGGTGTGGGCAAAACATGATGCGGAAAGAAGGCCGGATAGTTGGGGTGAGGCACCGAGAGTGCCGGTGGTATAACCAATTGTGGTTGAGTGATCGCCACCGCCACACTACCCGTAGACAATGTAGGCACCACAACGGAAGGCGGAGGCAGAACCCCTCCCGACATCGCATCCGACGCAACTCCAGCAGCTACCGTGGGCACCGGTGAAGCACCGGGAGCATTCGGCGATGGACCGCCCGGAATGAGAACACGTCGTTTCAGAGGACCTTGTGGAATAGCGATTCGTGACGCCAACTCATCATCCTTCATCATCTACAAAATTGAGATTTCGAATATGCAAAATTCGGGCAATTTTTACCTAATGCTATTAACGTGGTCAGATGCAAGCACTGTTAGTTGTCAGTGTGGCCACTTTTCATATGAAGGGTTGAAGCAAAATTCTTCGGATGAAAATACTGATGATCGAGCGGTATGTAATATACATATATAATTGGTCACAACAATCATAGAAAGGAAGAGGCAATGGTCCTCAGTCCTAAACGTGGTTGTCAGCTGCATTGATGACGGGAATCGATGAAACTACAGCTGCATTTGTATCTTTGTATATATATATATATATACAAATTATGAAATTATAAACAGAGTAATCGCTGAGAACATGCCTGGTCAAAAATAGGCTGTGTGAAACTGTTGAGCGCAACGTGTGAGAACTGGCATGGGTCTTTCGAACATTCGCCCTTATGGAATGCTTTGCATGGATATTCACCGTGAAGCAGAGGGCACTGCAATCCCTTTTTGCAAAATCCTTGCTGATAGAACTTGCACAACTCCGGCTTACGACCCGAATCCGCAGCATCATGTGAGTAGGAACAGTTTTCACCCTGAAATCAGTTACTTCAACAAAGGTCTTCAAAACCTTAGAAAAAGATCTTAATATGTCAGTGGCAAGTTTTGCCTAAAAAACGAAACAACAGTGCTCTACAAAAACACTACAACTACCTTGCGGTATTAAAGTTTGGTTTACGCAAAAGCACCTTCAAGCTCTCACGTATCGAATTTCATACTCGAAGCAGGCAAATGTGTGACATGAATCGAATTGTACAAACCTTTTTCGCGTTATCAAAATCGTCTGATATGAAAGACATCAACCACTAAAATATAGGAAGCTAGCAATGAAAGATAAGAGCCGAGTTCAAGCAAACTATCAAGGAAAAGTTAGCATGATCACATAGAAACATCTTACGTCTCTGCAATATCCTTCACGAAAGAATTTGCATATCTGTCTTTCTCCCCATCTGCCTCGAAAACCTCTGCCGCGGTATCCGCCCCGCATCGGTGGAGAATGACCACGTGGGCGTTTACCTCCCCCATAGCCTGGACTTGGTGAACGACGACGCCTGCAACGTTTACCTCATGGTTACTACTAAAATGGTCACAAACAACAGTAAATGAAACCGAGTAGCGTTCACTAAAACAAACAACAACATTGAATTGCAGCAAAGGCTCAGACGCTTTATTCTTGATAGCACTATCCCAACCCTTCAATCTCGACATCTTCCAGACCAATCTTAGTACAATCGCTCAAGAAAAAAAATTTCTTTTTCTTAAGCTGAATTCGTTATATCTTCCTTCCTGTTCGTTAGGCGAGAAAACACCGATAAAGAAACTGTAATGTTCACACGAGAATCATTGGATACATCAGTGGAATGTGAATCATCCATTTCGTACACATTTTTTGCGTCTAGCTTCCATTCATAAGCTTCATTGATAATGCCTTTATTTATTTATTCAAAAGATGACGGCTTGCAAACATTCCGATCGAATGCAAAAACAAATACTGCCTATTCGATCTCTCAGCAGAAAATGGATTTTTAGTGAAGCGCAAATAATAGCTCACTGTTTTAAAAACAAATAAAAGTTGGGAAAAATAAAGATTATTTTTCTAAAAGTCAACAAAAATATTCGTCTCGAATATAACTGTTTCGATGTTTATCAAATTGGTAGGGGAGTTAAATAAGGCCGAATTGTGTCAAATAAAAACTGGCAAATTTCACCTTCTGTCCATCCTTGGAGATATCGAACGATAGTCGCTGTCGCCGAATTCATTAATCGAATCCTGATTTTGACCATGATGTGACTCATCATCATGGACAGAACCCCAACGATAATCCTTGAAAAGAAATTTTATAATTTACAATCCGAAAATTTGCAGCATTCTGTTGTTTTCGTAAACGAAATAAAAATAAAACGTTAAATACAAACGAGTCAAAACACAGGGAGCTAACCAAAGTCTTCTCATGAGAATTTCATGGAATTTATGAAACGAGAATCGCTACTCTTACTTGCCCTTCTTTCTCATCACTCGAACACTCTTTATCAATTAAAAAACTTTTGGCAAGAAAAATTCTACTGTCCGAAAAAAATCATATTTAATTATTGCGAAAAAAACAGGTATTGTTAGCTAGAAAGAGCTACATAATGCGACCGCTCGTTGCAAATTTTCGCATCGTAATGATAAAACTCGAGAAATTTTCTCAGAAACAACTATTTGAAAGAACAGTACAACGGCATATTAAAAGCCCCCCCCCACCCTCCAATGAACGGTCATGAAGAGAGAGAGAGGGAGAGAGAGCACTGAAAAGGATGAAAATTTTGCATCCATATGAATAGCAGATGCGACCGCAAGTTGTTTATTCTAATGCTGAATAATACTTTTGTCATTTTAATATCGCAGCTAAGTATCTAACTTATTTAATTTAATTCGGAATCAACGTTTCGTATCAGGACGCCGAAGATGGCAATACGGCTCGTTATACTGCAACAAACTGCATTCAGCACATAAAACTGCCAACACAATAACGTACTGAGACTATATGATAATTATATTTCACCGTTTTGCGCATATTTTGCATACGGATTCGCCATATATCTTTCATCAACAATTCATTTCAAATGACAAAATAATAGTGAAATTTAACGGCGGAAACAAAAAGTTGGAACAATTGATTTTTAAACCTTTTATATGAAATTGATCTATTCAGAAAGCTAAAAGCTAAGGTTTCGGCTAAATGGCCGACCCATAGCGACTGTCAGCGCAACTCTACAAAGCGTTTCTTTTCAAAGTATCCAACTGAGACTAAATGCCATTTCATGGTTCCATCGTTGTTTTTTTTTTTTGCAAAAAGAAAAAACTTCAAAACCTCGAGTATATAGAAATTCTCGACGGGATTAATCGAACTGCGTATGCTATACGGTAATTCACTCATTTTCCTACTACTGTTTAAAAACGAAAAATATTAGTGAATTTTTTGAGAGAGCGAAAAAGTGTATTTGATTTTTTTTTCTTCATTGAAAACGGTAAAATGTTTACACATAAGAGTGCTTCCCACCGATTTCTATTCACTTAGCTGTCTAAGGGCCACCAAATATAAATATGAATTTAGCAAAATATGCGTACATTTTCCACAAGTCAGTAAGATAAATTCACCTAAAACTTTCGGCATTCCTTCAGATCATGCTGCACTATGACACAGCAATTAATCTGCCAATCGCTCGTCAAGCCAAGGGGTCATCGTGCTAGCTGGCCTTTCATCATATGATGCTGTACATCCTTTTTGTACTTATATACAAGTGGAACCTTATTTCTTGATGACATTCTAAAATTATTAGCTAAGCTAGCTATATGTAGGATTTGTTAAGTTCCACAACGCTCTTTCTATTACGACACGACTTTGGAGCGTCTAATGAAGGCTAAAAATCTCATCCCATTCACAAGAAGACAGCCCTACATAAAGCATTCCCGAGAAAATAAATGGGAAGCAAATAAGCCTAACAAAAGTGCATCAATGGTCACCTTGTCTGTGTGTTCAGCGCTTCTCAGTCTGTAGTCCTTGTCGGTTGCACCCTCAGTGGGGGATGTGCTACCATAGCCATAGTACTCCTCATTCGCATCTATTGTCGGCGATGAAAGACCAGCAGTCGGCTTTGTTCTCTGTTTTACTCCACTCATCCATGAACTCAGCAAGCTCCCCTCACTTCCGCGCGTGCCCTGAACTTACCACTTCCATAAAGCATCAACGAGAAAGTCAAGAAAAACAAATTTCCGCATAGCTGAAGGAGCAGAAGAGAGAGGTAGGGTGCATGATGAGCGCTCAGCATCCTCCCTCCGCCCACCCGCTTCCTTAAGTAATGCATAACTCACAAGGTAAATCGAAGAAAACAATTCTGGGTAACATATACATATAAGTATGCACTGAGTAACATTTTTATATTCTAGGGAACAATTATTCACAGGTTGCTAAGCAGTGACCGGCATCCTGTAATGAAGTCAACGTCCTACAATCATAAACGTCGGTGAATTCTGAAAGATCGATGGGTCGTCAATTAGAATGACAGGAGGGAACAAGAAAAAATAGAGGATTAAAAAAGACTGTTATTTTAAATCAGGAAGAATAAGCACTTTCACAAAAGTGAGGCTATAGTGCTGCGAATATAGTCGAAATAAAACAATTAAAAAAGCAGAACTTCATAACGTAAGCATGTTGTTGTTTGTACACTTGTGATATGTAAGTTATGGAGAGTGATTGTATACTATTTGAATGGTCACTCTTGACGACGTATCTGCCCGAACCCTATCTATCAATCGTGTTTTTAGAATATGTCACGAACAACTATAAACCCCCTAAAAATTTACGACCGAATGAGTAAAGGGCTTAAAACTGCAATGATCTTTGTACTGGTGTATTTAGGAATTGCACTGATGTTTGTATTGGTGTATATATGATAAAGGCATACTGTAGCCTAGAGAAGAAAATGAAAAAAAAAAGTGCATGGAAAGTAATGGATAACTTAAGGGTCCTTTTGCATTTTGGTGACAATTTACGAGTTTTAGTTAGCGGATCGCTTGCATCAAACAAAAATTCCGCATACGACTCCGAATGATGGTGATATGAGAGTCGGCAGGCCAAAGCCTCAAATATCAATTGAGATCTTCTTGAGAAAATTCGATAAACAGAGATCCGCACTCATTAATCAGCATAAATTTCCGTTTCTTTTAGTGTTGCTCCCGCTATCGAGATATTTAAAATAAAGTTTATCAGTCAGCCGACTTATGAAAGCAATTGATGCTGTTCGCTGAGATTCATTCACGCCTTACAACTGCAAGTTGTCCCGAGGGGAACTAGTATAGACATATAGCCGTTGTGAAGACGTCAAACAACTTTCACTCTGCTCAGTGTTCACAAAGTGCGTTCACGAAAATTTTCGCCCAAAAATGTTCGACAGAAGTTGATATTTCGATCTGTTAAATACGTAAGCTCTAAAAGCGATGGTACCGCAAAAGAGCAATTAACTACCATCAACAAACAGGAAGAGAACGTCGCCGAAATTTCGTCCCAAAGTATAAGAAAAAAATTCCCTTCATTTTTTATCTCTTCCGAGTCCTTTTCATTAAAAAAAAGGAAAACTTGACTTTTCAGCAACTTCTTGAACTAAAAGAATGCCGATGTACTTCGTTTCTTAGGTGATCCCGAATGATTACGAAATTTCAGCCCCTAACGATATCTAGCGATAATTGCAAAACACCATCCCTCTCAACCCGCAAAAAGGTTCGATTTTCACAACGCAACCTCCACCACGGCTGTACCGATAACCCGCTTTCGGGATTTCAGCGTTTTTTTTTGCGTCCCAGTGCCAGCTCCTTAAAATATGTGGTGCTTGGGTCACGCCACCAGAATTCTAGTTTATTCCGGTCTCGTTTCAGCGTCCTCCGTTTTTTTTCTAAGGGAGGGGAGGGGTTCCGGGTACTGGGAAAACATCTTATGCAGGTCCAAGTAAAACCTCCTAATGTTGCAATTGTGTATGCTTTGTGTGTTCTTTCTTCTCTGCATTCTCCATCTTATACACTGCTTCAACCATCTCTCCATCAGTGTCTTTCGCTATTACGATTCCGCAGATCGGCGCTGTGGTATGTATTTGTGTGTTTAAAGCTTTAAGTAATATTTTTGTGCGTACCGCCTCCTCTCGGTCAAAGTCGCGTGGCTTCCGCGCTTGTGCTACTTGTGACGGCGATTGCGATACTCCCGTTGACGACACTGCGGGAGTATTTAGCACCATTGAATCGTCTTCTGAAATGAAACCGTTAGTTTTTTTCGTGCAACTCGAAGTCAAGTGGAGTCCAAAATGTCAGTTGAAATTCCATTTCTTAGCAGAAAAACGCCCAAAATTTGATAACTTGTTCAATTAGTGCTTCCATCAGCCTTACTCGCTTAGATAATAAACTATAAAATGCTAAACAGAAAAATTAAATTTCTTTCCAAGTTTAAGCACTCAACAAGTGTTTCGTCGTCAAAATAATAAAGCAAAAATTTCGCTGAAAATACTATGAGCGAAAACAGTTAAAGAAAAAGTTGTTCAACGGAATTCCTCAGATGTTAACTCGAATGGCACAAAGTGAAAAGAACTGTCAATGGATTTTCTAATCTGAAATCTATTTCTAAACTTCTGTACTGTTCGGAAACGACATCGTTCACCATTTGAACCCCTAGAAAGAATAAATACCGCAGATGATTAACTTCTACATCTCCCCTTTCCCCCTCTTGCCGAGTAGAGTATCGAAATTTACGCAGCATTAAATAATCATGACCATTAGCATTTTACCCCGTCGTCATTCCTCGAAAGAAACTCAGGAAAAGAAATATAGGTGTTAAATTCGTCATGCCTTCCGAGAGTATCTAAAAACGATAAAGTGTTGCCTTTGTTGTCCTCATCGTCGAAAATTTCGCCTTCTTCCATCTCTTCGGCATCTGCCTCTTCCTCCTCTTCCTCCTCCTCTGACTTCCTCTCGTCTTCGTTATTTGTATCCATCGCAGTGGAAATCTTCTCGAACTCACTCGGTGACGTCATTACTATGTCAACCATTATCTTTGCATTCCTGTCACAAATATCGGGTTTTTTTAAAAACATACAAGAGTGCTCGTACGAACATTGCGTGAAAAAAATATATATATAGGCAAACGTATTTCCACGCATTTCTATCGCTTGAGGGATTCGCAATGCTATTTATTTTCAAAAACGTTTTGAAAATTCTTAAGTTTAGAGCGCCCGTCCGTATATACAATTTGAATGCAAACTTTTTATGTAAAAATCAAAATTTTTTGCCGATTTCATGCGGAATTTAGTATTGCGTGTGGGAATGTAATGCATTCTGCAACAAATAATTTTTTTAAAAATTTTTTTCAAAATATGTCCACCGCATATGAAAATTTCTCGGTGATAAAACGATGTATATCGTATGCACTGAATAGTGGCATCATCAATAAACGATTGCACCACTGGAAAAATTTCAACAATTCATAGGTACGAATTCCTTTGGGGGCAAATTTATTTTTTAAAGAGAGTTTTAAAGAGATTTATTCAAACTATACACAGCTAAAGTTTCGTATAGGGGATTCTGAAGGAAGAATTTTTTTTCTCGATAATATGTCCCTTCTAAAGTGTTTGCGTGTTTCTAGTAAATCAGAAGAAAAACGTTAACGCATTGAAATTTGTCACAAATTCACGCAAAAATTGTGCTGGCTATTGGTTCTCCCAGGATTGATGAGCGCGATTTCGAAATGGATAGAACATGTCAGTCACCAAAACATGAGAATTATATGGACGAAATTTCTTCACTCTATTTCAGTGATTCCGGAGTTGATTTCAGTGATTCCGGAGTTGATTTCAGTGATTCCGAAGTTGATTTCAGTGATTCCGGAGTGGAAACTACCGGACAAGCACAGAGACAGACGAGCACACAAATGCGCACTGAAATGAAGTCGCTATAATGCGCTTTGCAAATATGAATTTGCCAAAGCACGTAAAATATGCGTACAGTGGTATTATGGAAGAACCATTTATAACGTTTACAATATACGCCCTACCCCGTACCTGTGATATGGAGTGAGACAGCTGTACCTAATGAAATTTTCAACTTCCATTTTTGAAATAAGAAGGGAAAATTAGTTTATAACGACTGAATGAATGCTGCTCTCTTCAGTATATATCTCATACAATACAATGAAATATCTCGATGAAGGTAAAACAATAGAAGTTAGATGGTAAAATAAGCTTTGATTTAAAAAATTAGTCAATGAACAACCGGTTAAAACAACAGAAGTCCCATGGTAAAATTATCTCTGAAAAAAAAAATCTGTCAAAGAACAACCGGTTATGCTAATGCCCTCATAGACGCTCGTTCTCGAAATCTTGAGATATGCAAATTTTTTGTCATTTTTAAGTTCCCGCATTCTCCTTAACAGTGTTTTTAGTGAATGAAAATCAATGTATGAGGATGTCCTAGAGAGTGCACTAATCGCAAAAAAAAAACGAAATTCTTCGCGTTAGTAGTTCTCGAGATTAAGCTATCGAAGACGGACGCAACAACAAACAAACAAACAAACATATGCAAACCGACAGACACGACGCCACCATGATGCGCTTTACAAATGCAAAAATTGTTAAAGCGCATAACACGAGTTCGAAAGGAACTTTCCTTTTGATGCTTTTTTTTCAGCCAATTATATTCAGTCTTGTCAAATTCTTGTTAACTTTTTCAAAAGAGAGATCCAACTTAACCTAAGTGTTAATTTACTGAATAAGCCATACAGATCAAGTGATCGTTCCGTCAAAACTTAACAGCGATGAAAGGAGAAAATTCCAAGGACTGAAAATGTTGAAAATCAAGATTTTAAGAAAAAAGCTTAAAGTTTGAAAAGAAACTCTTTTAAAAACTGTTTTTGAAAAAAAAAGCCTAGCGAGGGGACAAAGGTTAAAGCCGACTCACATAAAGCTGCTACCTGCAGGAAAATAGGCTTGTCTCAATGAATTTTTTTTAAAAAAAGGTAAATTTCAATTTCTTTCAAGACATCTCTTAAATAATCGAAACACAAATTTTATGGACGACACCCAACTTGAAAGTCACAAAACTCCATTTTGAATGCCGTTTTCATAGGCAATTTATTTTTTTGAAGAATGAATGTTGTCGAACCGAAGCGATGACTGATAGAATTTATGAATTTGAAAATGTCAAAATCAATTTCTGTCTAGCTTCGACTCGAGTAACATTACGGCCTAGAGAGATGTTCCTTCGAGCTTCTGTAAGGGTAATCGTCTTAAACTGTTCTCTTTCCATTTTATACTAAGGAACAATTCGCCTAGAAAATAAATACAACCAAAGACTACAGAGTGAGAAAAAATGGCTAATTCGTTGTCTGTTCCAGGAACAACTTAAGGAACAAGTATCTCAGTGGTACTAGTGGTGTTTTTTTTAGAACACAGTACAATGATTCCGCAATGCTAGCAGTGTCGCTTCAGTATTTCGTCCAATCACGATGCGAGTAGCACTGTAATCGCGAATCTCTACGTAGCGAACGCCCCGCCCATTCGAAGACCTCTCCGTTAGCTTCAAAAGACGACGACGCCCTTTCATGTTAGCTAACTGTTGATACTAAAACGCAAACGAATCCTACAGGTCGTACATAAGGAATTGCTGCTGAAGAAAATGACATATGATTTAAAAAAGAAGACCATCAATAGAAGCTTCCTGCTTTGAATAACTCTATGCCGCTTTCAACAACAGCATTTCAACACAACTCTTTCTGACATAACTCCCTCTGGAACGGCTAAAACCACAAATCCCTTGGCGTTTATCGTCAGCTATACAGTATCTCGAAATCTCGTGATAATACAACAAGATGGCTTAAAGTTCAAGCAGTTGGTGTAGGCAGGAAAAAAAAACGATGGAAATCTAATATCAAATCTAGGTGTAAGTTGAATTTTTTGGTAACCTTTTCAACCAGCGCGTTATTCCAACAGACTCGGTTCAAAAGCCACGAACTAGAACATACTTACGTCCTTCTTTTTTTTTCTTCATCATACTGACTTCAAAGCAACGAACTTTTGATAGATTATCCGATTTGGTAGCTTTCTGCGTTAAGTTTTCAGCTGTTCACTTTCCGGTTCAGAAGTGATCGTTTCAAAACGTGAAGTGTCTAGAATATTTTATCACTAAAAATTGTGAAATTCAAACGAGAATAAGCTGTTTGGAGTATCATTTCAAAATAGGTGTCACGTCAAACCTTTTTGAGAGTTTACGAATGGTCCCATTTAAAAATATTCTAGTTGTCTCATAATGAAGATCGTTGATGACTGCAATCTCTCTTTGAAACGTATGCAGTCGACCTATCGTCTATTCTCAACGCTCTGCAATGATGCTTTAATTGATGTGCACGTCCAACATTGCAACTCTCATCGAAAATTCAAATTCGAAAGTACGCATCGCGGAAAAAAATCTTACTATAAAACATTTTTTGGCATTTGTACAACTTGTTTACTTTTAAGGAAAAACAGCTAAAAATGCTTGCGTCTTAGCAAAGAAGAAAAACAATCTTTTTTTAAGTTTTGCCGAAATATTTCGTAATCAACAAAGTATTGTTATCCGTAGAATGTGCTCCTTAACAAACGCGTCTATGTTAGTATCAAGGAAAGCAAAAATGATGAGATTACAGCCTCAAATGCCAAGAGAGTAGAGTTGTCAATTGTCGAAACGGTTGTGGGTTCACTTTAAATCATTGCCGACGATTAGGCAAGTTGTTTCGTCGATTTTAACATAACAACAAACGCTTCGTTCTAACAATTGTATTTCTCTGTAAGCTGATACCATCATACGAAGTATCTACTTTCCATACCACCTGCCCATATGCTCTGATATTCCCGAGCGGGTGACCGAGGAGGCAGAGGGCGGGCGTGGGCAAGGAGAGAGCAGCGACAGGAGATGTAGATGTTTTTATTATTTATTCCGGTGAAAAAGCCTCAAAAAATTTTTGGCTGAACATGCTTTGCGAAATCGACTTCTCCTCTCCCGTATACTAACAAACGGTAACGTATGAAGTATATGTTTGCCTTCAACTGTTTTTTTCTTTTCTTCTTTTTTCAGTCTTTTAATTTCGAAAGAAAAAAAGCTTCGCCTTCAACAATCGAATTTTTCCGTCAATATTCGTATGTGAAACAAAAACTCGAGAAATTCTCGCACATACAATCAATCACAAGCATGAAAAACGTTAGAAAAAATTTGAAAAAACCCAATAGTCAAAAAAAAGTTGCTACTTCTTTTCAACTCCAAAACTACAATATTTAAAATTGATCTTGAAACAAACCCATGAGTCTCATAAGAGCTTTTTGAAAGCCATACGTTAAAATTGCCACCCGAACCTAGTTTTGAAGACGAAATAACGAAAGAAGGATGGAAAAAACCACTGTAATAAAAGTAGAAGGCGAGAGGTAGGTGGGTTGATGGCAGCGACCCTCCTCTCCTTTCGCCCCCACTCCCTCCCCCCAAAACCAAATTTGGACCTGACCAAGAAAGCACACCTAATGTTTCAGCTAATAGTCTGTATATTCGTCGTCCTAAATGATTCCCATTTACTGATTAAGCATTAGTATGTTATAGGTAACATTTATCTTATTTAATGAAGTTTTCTGCATCCTTTCCCTTGGGAAGGACAAATTGAAAACTCTCACAAACTTATTTTACCACTTTCCTTCCTTTCCGTTCCTTTCAGCCCCCTAATTCGCTGCAAAAATAAAAAATAAAATACGGACCCAACTAATTGGGATGGAAAAAGAGATCGCTAACACAAGATTTCCACAGCGGCGGGGTAGGCTGAATTTATAGATCCCCAAGTTAGGAAGAACAGGGAGAACTAGACGATTTTTTCAGTGGCAGTGATAAAAGATGTTCCAAAAGTGCACCATAAATCGAAAAACTTGCTTTCGTATCAGGTTTAGGAGACAAGAGGAATATTGACCTCACAACCTCTTTCTAACGGCACTGAAAATTCTTGAGGATCTATTAACGTCAGCTTTAACTGAGCCTCTTCTCACGGCGCCGAGCAAAGACGAAGAGTATTTGCCCACTATTCTACTGCGTTGCAAATCAATGATAGCACCAAACTGTCAACCTGTATTTGTGCGATTAGCTTAAATGATAGTCTAGGAACTTTGTGGTGAACCTACAAATGGATAAGCCTTGATGACGTTTCCGCATGATCGTGACAGCTGAGCATACGCTTGTCCTTGCACGAGTAAATTTCGTTGATGACACCATACAACGTCAAGAATCTGTATGCTTTGCATCCAATGTCACCGTTCGCCCTCAACGGGTTTTCAGACAAAAAAAACGCATCGCCTAAAAGCTTAGCGACTAGCAAGATGAAGCACCATTGATGTAGTACCAGTTTCAGAACAAACATTCACTTATCAGACGCATAACTCCTTTTCGAGTTTACAACTAGATGCGCATATAATACCTCAATATCACCCTCTAGACGGCACTACATCATGCCTTTGCGATTGCATTAATCCCCCTGTACGAAATGCGTGAAAGCTTTTCAACGGTTTAAATATAAGAGCGACCACGCCCCTTGCCGCAAAACCCCGCCTACTGAACAATTTTTGCTATGGAGACGACCCCTGCGATAAGCGAGAAGCCGTTGTCGTTAAAACTGCAGAATTCAATCCTACCTAAGCAATCGAGTGTAGCTACTAAATGAAACGAATTGTGTATACGAAACTTTTAAAATCTTTCATCAAATTTTTTGTCGAAACGGCATAGTCAACTTTATTAACTAACTGGTTTTGTTAATTAATATGAACTGAAATTTGGTTGTCGCCGCTTTTAGAAATTGTGCACAAGAAATGCGGAAATGTGATGCGGAGCTGAAGTGAAGCAAGCTTTGTTGCAAGATTTACGACGATAGCTTATAGCTAGCTGGTCATAAGCAAGGAGTGAGCACAATTACCATTCATCCTAAGTGAAGAAAGAGAGAGAAAAAAAAAGGAGAAAAAGTTAGCACGAATGTGGTTTGTTGAAATTTTTCAACGTTTCGTGCTATCGTGTTCCGGTCGGTGCATAGCTGTTAAACTTGTACTGCCCTTCTAATAGCAGTATTTTTGCCGAATGTTTCTCTTCAAATTGCACCTGCGAAGCAGCCATCGTATTATTAAACTATTCGAAATTGTCGACGAAATCTTTTCTGACGAATTGTTTTGCACCCAAATTGAACATACTTATTATTCAACTTATTATTATTCAAGAAACGAAATCATCAAACGCTTAGCTCAATTCGAATGCAATTCAACTCCGTTCCGGTGCGTACCGTACAATCGCAACAAATGCCGCTCGGCCATTCCGGAACGGAACGGAACACAACACACACACCACCACCACCACATCACTTTTGCATTAGTGCGTAGTCGAATCGAATGAGTGTAGTTTGACAACGTTTCCTCCGACCGGCATTGCGGTACACTACTGCTACGAGCACACAAACTGCGAGTGTTAGACCGAGTACCCCCGCAACAACGCAGTCAGCCACCAATCGCCGCTACGCTTCGTATATCGATTTTCGCGTGGCCCAGCAATCATTTCTAACGTTCTAATTCTCTTCAAATCAAACACTGTATCATCAACGCGCAAACGTTCTCGTCATGTCTGCGCCAGCAAATATCATTTCGTATTTTTCTCTAGCTCCTGACGCATACACTAAGTATTTCGACCGAGAATCGTTTAATTCGCTGCGCGGTCGGTATGCCTATAAGGCACAATAGGAGTTGAATTGTGTGCATGTCTGCAGTCTCCACGTTCGATGTGTACACTCATGCGAAACGCGTCAGCCATGCACAAAAGCAATCAACAAAGGGGCAACGAAACTCGTAAGTGGGTCGGTCGTCGTATCGGAGGGTGAAGGAGGCGACTGCGACGCGATCACGAATACGCGTATGCGCTCAACGTTAGAACAACGGGACGGTGTTGCGTTCTATCGAAGCTACGACTAACAAGTCTTTTTGGACGAAAAAAAAAAAGCTTTAAAGAACTTATCTTCCAGAATTGTGTTCCATTCACAGAGAAATTCCTCCGAAAGACAGAACGGACGGGGAATAAAATAGCGCTGTGAGACATTATTGTCCAATATGTGCACAGCATCGCTTATACTGTCTTACAGTTTCGATTTTACGAATTGTCGGCAAATGCATATGGCCTTATTTTTGCTTGGATCTTAGCTACGACGTCATAGTTATCACGTCCATGATAACGAGTTGATCTCTGTGCTTGATATGCGAAGTCAAACCGAGATCATGCATCGATATGACTTATCAACTTTGACAATATAAAGCTTATTAATATGAGGACGCATTTGCGTATCATCTGATATCAGTTACATCTCTTCACTTATTCCACACAAAGCATGATTACCCTCCAAAAAATAATATTGATGCGCCGAGTGAGTGGGTCGCTTAAAGAAGTTCATTGCTCTATTACCCACACAGAACCGTAAAAATTTCGTTCAAGCCGACTTGAAGAAAAAAAACTGCAAACTTTTCAAAAGTCATTTCGTTTTCGCTTCCCGGAGACGTGCACGAAATAGTTTTCTCTTTTTTCCCTAAATATGGATAATGAGATAGTTTTTCAGGATGAAAAACACGTTTTTCACCCTCTAACTGACACACGATAACGAAAGCGGCCAGTGAAGAGCAAATTTTCATGACAATTTTTTTTTTGCTAGACGACGCTTCACACATACATACACTTATGTGCGAGTGAATCTCGTTTGAAGTGGACTTAGATAAAAGTAAACTGGTGTATGTATAACTCTGGAGCATAGTTGCACGCGTGTTTCTGTGTTCCTTTTTTAATTAATTAATTAATTAATTAATTAACCGTTCTAGTAGTCAAACAGTGTTTCTCTATAACTCTCATAATTTTTAGTGAATAAACTAAGAGTTGCATCAAATAAACTGCAACTAATATGTCTACCATAAAAGTTAAATTATGCGCCCTTAGAAGTGAGTGTCTCCTTTCTAGTACCATTCTTTTTTTTGCAAACAATTTTCGCCTTTTTTGCATCCAGCCTGCATGCATTATTAAAGCTTTCAAAAACCAAAAAAAAGACTTATAAAAATGAATCTCGATAGGGAGGAAACGAATTTACTTTGCCTTAAGAATTCTCCAGATGAGCCTGAAAGCAAGAGATGGAGACGAAAAAAAAAAGGCGCATTATAGCCGAATGCTTTCCCCATTGTTTATAGGGTGAGCGGATAAGATGATGATGAAGTGCAAGCAAAAATTAATTACTGCAGCAATTAGTGTATGTTCGCTCAACTTTGTAACACCGACCGATTAGAATGTATATTTAGCTCAAAACATCAGAGACGCATCGATCGAAGAAACGACCAGAGCATCAACTTTGTGGTTTTGCTAATTAAATTCTATTTAGGGTTTGCTTCTTGACGAGAAAAACAAATATACGGTGTATCAATATTTTAAGGAAATTTTTTATGATCGGACGGGGATCACAGCAAATCTGAAACAGAGGTCAGCAAAAACATCAGATGAAAAGAAGAGTTCCAGAGGATATGTCGCTTCACTTTTTTTTTTAAACACAAGAACGACACTTGCAACGGGGTCTTGTCAGAGTTTCCAGGAAATTTCATCAACATTTCGCAGTAGGTGTCATTATCGAATCGAAAAATCACTGACTACATCGCCTATAATTCACCTTTCATACGTTCGTTTCGCCCTTCTATGCTTCCAATCATCTCTAATTAACTTGGTAATTACTTCAGTTAAATGATACTCCTTAAAATATTGGCGCAATGCAAATTAGCTTTTAAGTATTTAAAAGTAAATTGTATAGTTTTAGTAGTCTTAATTCTACGTTCCCATTTCTTATGTTGGGATGTACGTATTGTGTGATTCACTCAAAAGCTCACTTCTTTCTCAATCAAACGAACATTTTGCCTTTCAGTTACTTTATACAGCGCATTTTCTGCGCAATCGATTTTAACTTATACCGATAAAATTATTGTTGAGAGGAAGCTTGACATAACAGCGATTGCTCGTGTGAAACCATGAGTGAGAGTATTAGCCAGTTAACAGTTTTGCGATTTTTACAGCATTTCGAAGAACATCACTGCGAGAACTCTTGAGAAGGATTTCCTCAGTTTCATAGCATTTTGAGTTGTAGAAAATCGGATCAATAGTAAGAGCGTTTGTTGATCTATACTATACCTGAACGGTTAACGAAGCTTGGCTATTGCCGATTGCGGGGAGCGAGATACGGTTAAGGTTGGTGAAAGCAAATAATGTGCACCTAAACAGTCGAACTTCGTTCCACTGAACTAGTCTAAGCGCCGCACACGCGCTGTGTCCTGCGAAGAATGAATCGAATGCGAACGTAACGCTGCTGCGGTTGCTGCTGCCGCTGCTGATGTTGCTCCTACTGATGCTATTGCACCAAAAAGAATCGGCGACCCGCGACGCACTCGCCCGCATCGCTTCTGCTATTTTCTCGCCGCCGATACCACCAACATCGACGGTGCACTCCCATCTGCTCAGCAGCTCTCCTTCACCCCCCTGTCGCCTCCTAAAGAAAGGCCAACGTGATGTATACGGTACCTCTCCCTCTATCACTTTTCTAAAATCACGTTTTCTCGCCACCATATGTGCATCCGCACTTNNNNTGTATGCACTATTCGAAGCATTGTTGTCGCATTTATAAACATTCATATTGCAATATCATGTGGTCCATTTATATTTGCACAGTCTTTTAATAGCAGCCATTAAAGCTACCCTTTAATAATTTCCGGTTGCGCTGTTCATTTCAAGAAATTTCAGTACCGTTATCGCTAAGATTGCTTATAGCATCTAATCCACCATCTGTTACAGTTTCAGATCATATTTGATTTTCATCACGAATCGCAGACTGCATAATTCATTTATTGGCTTCGATATTTCTTCCGCTCGTTTCGATCATTCCGGATAGTAGCCGTCCGACATGTTTCTTACGGTCATTTAAGTGCATATGCTTGAAACAGGCAATGATGAAATCAGCATGAGCATGAAAGATCAAATAAAGCTGACTGGTGGGAGTTGGAGACTTTGGAAATGTGCAACAGGCATGACGCAAAATTCAGGCATTGAAGAAATCGGACGATGAATCGGGGCGATATGCCTACGGAAGGGGATATGTGCATGCCGCTTTGAATACGAATAATGGACCATAGGGAGCGGGAACTGCATGTGTCATCCCTCTTCAGGTTGTTCATAATAGGCGTTCTAAAGCAAAACCACTACCACCCGAACGCTGTAACTACCCGTCTAAATTTTACAACGTATCTGCGCAATACATCCGCCTCACTTCAGCCCTGTCTTATTTGTCGAGTAAAAAATGGTTTTGGTAAGCTGTATATGAATTTGTGTGCGCATGCTAAAATTTATTCCTTGTGATGATCGATAGCCTCTTCGCTCATTGATCACATGCACTGCGTGCTTTCTTTCCTTCAAGTCCATTTTTTTGCTGTTGATAGCATTAGTGCATTTTATTCATGCATCTCGACCTTTATGGCCGCAGTCCTTCTTTAAGAGCTAAATACATTACGCTGCATATCTATCCAGTGAATACCCTTAAAAAATACGTTAAAAATGAGTTCGTAGAAAAATCGAAAACTACATAATTGGGGGATGCCTTATAGGTCTTTTATTTCCTTCTTTAAAGCGTTTAGTGAATAGTACATAAATCGCCTAATATGTAAGTTTTCAGTTTCACAAAAGTCAGAAAGATGCCGAAATGTCGAATAAATTTTAACAAATATGAGCGCATAATCGCTATCATCAACAAAGTAAAGTTTCAGATGAAATATTTGTTTTCAATTATCTCGTACTCTCTATCCTTCCATTCTTACGTTTCACATAAAGCTTGTCGTCATTACAGTTATAAGTTGCTCATTTACGCAAATTTAAGAATGAAGCGAGCAGGATTCTTTAACACAACGATTATCAACGATATTAACGATAGAAAATTATCAAATCGATCAATCACCATGAATTTTTTTAATCGTTGTTGTCGATGATCCGAGCAAAATCACTTGCTCTTTGGAAACGAATCTCCATCGAACTGATGTCATCTATTCGAATGCGTTCAATAGCATTTCATTTAGCTGTCCATTTGAGCGCGCTTTTTTTTTCCGTCTTTTCGTTTCATTGTGAGCACCAAAATTTATCATAAATCTTTTCGTTTTCAATTCCATTCCATTGCTTTCAATACTTAATCGGTTTTCGTTTTAAATTCTAATCGCTATTTTCATTTTCATTTTTATAGAATTCCTCAAAACAAAAAAAAAAGAAAAACTGTGCTACATATTTAATCGGCTAATCGAAAGTAAATAAAATAGCAAATGGGCAAATACGTTCCATTAATTGCATATTTTCATAGCTTGGATTTTACATGAATGAAGTTAACTGTACGTTTGGGAATATGAGTCCAAAAACTATGAATGAATAATTTCTGGAAATCATTAGAAAAGCGTTTCGAGTTTGATTCAGTTGTTGTTTTTGGTCTACTAACTTTGCGCTAATACTGTTTATGGAACGAACAGAACTGGATATTGGAGAGAGGCGTCACATTAAGATTATAATTCCATTAAAATATTCAAAAAGAACTGATTACAAAAGCCTCTGAAATTCCATGATTCCATTATAACATCATTTCGCTTATGGCTTTTTATCTCGTTTCTTTTCCCATTTGAAAATTTGGATTTTCCACGCTGAAACAAAATATTTTATTCATATATCTATTTTAAGTCAAACAAAAGGCACAAATCGTTTTTGCAAATGTTTTGAATAGTATTGCACGTATGCTTATTGCCTTTGCTGATGAGTTGTTTATTGTTTGCCTTTTTTTACAAATGAGAACTGGTAATAGTAAACGGAACTATGAAATAAAGAAAGAACAAAACAAGCAGTTCGGCCATAATTTGTTTGACATCACATCGACAGCAAACAACAGCAACTATTTGCAAAATTTTTGAATGCAATGCAAAGAGCATCGAAGCTTGCATAAAGACGTGAACACTGTTACAGCTCTATAGTACGTGATGCAATCAGCACAGGTTTTGTCGTTCGATGTACAATCAAACATCGCTGCTACCATCATACGATATGGCATCTCATCTCATATCGATCGGACTTTTGCACAAATGTTAATGTCAAACGTTTTGTATAATCACTATCTAATTTAGCGTGCAATAATCAGTTTAACCTATCTTTTTTTGCAAATAATTGCCCTCGCATGTCATAGAAATGATCACCAAATGCTAATTTATCACCTGGAAAACTAGTTCCCCTCATTGGAATTTGGTTTTTAATAAAATTTCCACAGCGCTAAACTATAGCATAATTGTAAACGTTTTCAGCAAATTGATGAGACCTTTTGCATCGAAATTGCAAGAGAGCTGGATTATTTAAAAGCTGAACGGAAAAGCGCAATTCCGATTTATTGCAGAGAAGAGTAGAGCCTAAGAGCCTAAACCAGATGGTGAACGAACGAAATTTCAAGAAGTGTTCAGTTAGAACGATTTTAGATGAGGAAGGGGACGGAATAGAAATTTCGGAGAATTGTCACACATCGAGCGACGGGTTTCCCGAGTTACGAGGGATCGGCTTTCTCCCAAGAATGAAAAACATTAGCGGAGAATCTCGGGAATACATCTGATCGATGTACCCTTCGGAGAACTGGGCGCTAGCAGCACACTAGTTTAGAGATATTTCAGAAGTTGTTCGCGTATGCACGAGATTTAAGGCTCTGTTGAAGTTCCGCTCAATCTCGCGAACGGTCGGTACCGATCGGTAAAAACTCCACACGAAAACTTTCCCGTTTCATAATGATATTTAACGAAGGCATATATCCCACGATTTCATCAAGTTTTGAGAATATGCACATAGGATATAGATTTAGTGTTTTGCAGTGAACGTAACGAATGCTAAAATTTGCAGCAAAAACATCGATCGCCTCCTTTTCAGGTACGTATGAGTGGGGTAGGCAAGAGCTGCGTACCATCTAAAATCTTTAAAAGCGGTCAGCTTTTTGCGAGATGAATAATCTGCAGAGTGATCAGCACTGAAGCACCGAAACTTGTAAGCCGACTTTCGCATGAGCAAGATCGGAGCATCAATTTTGTGTTTTCTTCATGCGCCAAGATCCGGTTCCCTCTTGTTTCTTCATAAAACAGCTTCTGAGGATGACCATTTCGAAACACTTTTCTTCACACATCAACGACGATTCATCCGATTGCTTTTAATTCGAGCCGTAACATTTCGTTCATTTCGAGTTGCATTGTGCAATGGCTGAATTCAATAGTTCGCTAAAGTAACGTAAACAATTCAATTTGGTTGGTTGCTCGAGTTATGTCGTTCGTTCGTGCCCATCCGCACATCCGCATCATCTTTGATCTATTACCATTTACTTCTTTGCTAGAGAGCTAGCTTGTCGAGTGGTGTATTATTAGTGAAAGAGAGCACTTGACAGTTATCACTCACTTGGAAAAAAAAGGAGTAAATGTGAATGGAACTAGACAGCTGTATGAATGAATTATTTTGTGGCGGAGAGGGAAGAGTGGAGAAACGAACAATATAAGTGCCAGTTTGGCTATAAGCTTTTGTTGGAATGAATGACAGCGGCGAAGGTTTGCCGAGAAAGTTTGCCGATGAGTTTAGTTCGGAGAGAAGAAAAAATGTGACGAAGTGAGCGGCACAACGATTTCCTAGATAACAGCAATCGTTCATTTAGGCACTCAGTGCATGAAAGATTTTGAAACGTTCATCCATGCGCACCATATCTCAAAGTTGTATAATATGGTGCATCTTCTTTTGTGCCAAAATTTGTCAGCCAAGAATATAGTCCGAAATAAATCCCATTGGTTTCATTTTGAATTTGCTTCGTCCTCAAACATTCATCCTCAGATACGCTCATATCTTAGACAAAACCGAGGTCTACAGGAGTGAATATGTGCGCAGAAAAAAAGCGACACTGCTCACCGATGGGCTAACACAATTGACGTTTTGGCGACTTCACATATCTTCACTAGCAGCAAGTTTCATAAAGCGCTAATAAACGATAGAAATTCATATTTTAAATGATCTGATCGCTGTAAAGTTTCCCTACTAAAATTCGCTTACCCCATAAAGCAACCAACTGAAAAACAATCTGACCGTTGCAAATCATTTAAGTTGCAAATTGCAAATCAAATTGCGAAATTGCAATTGCAAATTGCAAATTGCGAAACCGTTGCAAATCAAAACATGTAAACAAAGAACATACAAAAATTGTTGGTCTTTGCAAAATGCTTGCAATTTTTTTTTTTGGCATGTTTTCATCATTAAATGCCTATAACTTCGCCTATTTAACCGACCAACAAACGATCTATTAATGAATCATTCTTGATTTGTTTACACAATGACTATGAGTCATATAAGACGCATAATTATGACCAACTTGCTATTAATCAAATAGTCTTTTTTCCTTAAAGTTTTGCATGTTCTCTGCAAAAGATGATATATTTGCATCCTTCTCGAGCTTTTTTTTTCCCGTATTATTTGTGCATTAAAATTTTATACAGCAATTAACGCTTCCATTAAATGATACATAGGATAAAATACCGACTGGTACGGCCATTTTTGCTTAAAACTTCCAAAAATTCACTAATTAAATAAAATATTTTATCGAGAAACCAAAACATTTCTTGCACAAACTACCAATCGCCTTCTAAACACTAGTAAACATCGGGGAATATAAATCCGTATCATTGTTTTGAAATTATTTTAAAAATTAATAATGCCTATATTCCCATCATATATGTGTTATTAATTTTGTTTGGTATTCATTGAATGTCGAAAACGAAGAAAAGAATGTTTATAGTCGATCGTAATAAAGTGTGCAATTTCGTATCACATTGGTGCTGCCAGTTAGTTGTTGTTATGCATTGAACCCATACATTTATCGTTTCCATAACTATTTGTATAAATTATCGGAACTATTGTAGTATAAATTAGAATAAATTAGTCCAAGTTATCGTAAACATTTTAAAAAAAGTACAGGAACTATTTGGGCGGCAGTAGCTCAGTGGTAGAGCCCCCGTTTCGCATGGGGGGAGACCCGGGTTCGATCCTCGGCTGCTTCCCCTCATACCACTGACAGCCCATCCAGCGGGTGATTAACAACAGGCTAAGACACCTAAGGGATGGCTGTGCTCGGCGTGCGATTGCCTCAGTAACACTGAGACATCACACTGAAGGCCCGAGCGCTAACGTGCTAACAGAAACTATTTGTATTATTTGCGAAAAAAATTTCTGTAAATTAACTAAGCGGCATTCCATTGAGAATCGTTTCGATAAAACTTAATCATTCCTTAAACATATACCAAAGTAGGATCAGTTCCTTGACGTTCTTAGCCGAAAACAAATAAATCTTTAATATCCCACTTTTTTTTTCGTAATTTTCTTACGATTACGTTACTTTGGGCAAAAAATTGTTATAAAGTCATTGCGTACATTGCGCGGATACGAATGTTTTGTTTTCACAATTGTTCTTTTGTGTAGAAATTTAGTACAAAAAAAGAAAAAATTCCTCGAAATAATATGGAGATATTTTTTCAAAGAAATTTCTCGAATAAAAATTTTATCTCAACTTTATTATATTTCTCTCTAATCGTTTTATTATCACAAAATGAGTTAGTTGGTTTATGTTAACACAAATGCGCTACAATCGTTGACGCTTTGGGGATTTTTCGTTTACCCATAGAAACGTTACAACTAAGTGAAAAATACGATTTTTTGTTTGATGAGAACAAAAATTTGAAGCGTTCACTAATGCCCAAAACAAACCGATATTTCGGCAAATCGTCATTTGATTCACATAGCAAACTCAACCTAAATTATCCATCCTTTTTGGCCGCTGTTAAGGCCAAATTTTTGCGCGCAAATATATGAGAAGCTGTTGAAGCCCTTTTTACGGCCTTAAAGCCTTTAGATCGATGCTTATGAAGTAAAAAGCAAGTTACGCCGCATGAAGCTTACTGCTGAATTGCATTGCTGAAGTTTCGTAAGAGTTCAGCTGAAAGAAGCATGCAACAACATATGACGTCAGCCAAGCAAGGAACTTCGAAGAAACGAAGCTAACGTGCATTGTACACAAAGGTATTCAGAGCATTGGTGCGTTGTGTGCTTGCTAGATGAATATGGCAGTTACGTTCTATTTATGCAAATGAAATAAAGCGATATAAGGATCGATGGTTGTGATATACATCGTTTCCACGAGAATGCAAACAATAATAACGGGGCGCTAATGCCCAAAAATCTAGGCAACTCAATAAGTTACCATTACAATAAATGGCAACATTCTGGTGGGTTTAGGCTAAAACCTTACTTAGAACCAAACTTTTACCACCCAAACGATAATGTTACTCAAATCCCCCCATATTACGCTACCGTACCCATTATACCAGGCCCTACAAAATATAACTTCCCATCATTCGTCTGAATACTTTGCCTTGCTTCATGGCAATCTTGTTCAACAACACCTTCCTAAAGAATTACAACAATCAGAGTTTAAAAAAGATGAATGTTTTTAATGCCCTAACTATGTCATGTATGAATCATGATCACGTCATAAGTGAACCATGAATTATTCATTTACATGTCGATCCCAGTGGAAGCTCTATACAGGAGCAGTTATGGGCACCTAGGGATACTAGAAATTTTGTATGTATTTTGTTTCCTGTCGGATTTTTTTCAACTGCTCCATCTCCTTAAGAAACTTTTCTTTACTAGGAGGCTCGCGCGAACGAGAGCAAGAATTTCCATTGTTTGAGGGTAATTTATGAAAGCGTCTCATAGAATCGGTAGAGTCGCCAAATCGCTTATCATATCAACCTTTTCGCATCCATTCCTCCTTGTTTCCCAGTTTCTCAAATTTGGTTAAAATAAATGACGATTCGCATAATGCTGGCTGATCGGATTTATGAAATTGCTAAGGCGTTTATCACGCAAATCCTCTGGTACCTTTAAATCCGTTTTGTTAAAAATTTCCAAATCCAGATCGTTATGACAAAGTTTTTCTGCTATATCAACAACGTGTTAATTGAAGGTGATTAAGGGTTATCAGACGAAAAAAAAATCCTAAAAACTTTATCAAATAGTAAAAACGAGAACGAATATCATAAGAGCTATATGACTATAAACAGCTTAGTTTCAGTTCAGCGAACAACTGCGCACTAATAATTGCTGGTTTAAAGCAACTAAACTCTTTTCATACATGCTTAAGTCGGGATGAACTTGAGTTCATCTAAACGACAATCAAGTGCGCACTCTATAATGAGATTGAGCCGATAATTATTTTTGTGCTGAAAATTGTCGTAAGGTACATATGCCGACGTTTAAAGCGTACAGAATTGATTCGTTGGCGTCACTAAACTCGAAAAATTCAACGATAACAACTAAACGCGAATAATGGTAATATCGAAATTATTCAAACTCCTGCCGAATTTCACTCATAAACGGACAATATTGTTGATACCTTGAAATTCAAGAGTTTTAATTAATCTCTCATGATACAAATTGTTCGTTTGCATGCGACCTATAGAAAATCATGATTCATTTAATATGACTCATTAATTACTCATTAATAGTTGGAAGAGCTTTTCTTCAAAAATGATAGAAGCCAAAAAAAACATTTCGACATTTCACAGTTGCTTTCAGTTCATTCGACTGATAAGCTGTTACTGATTTTGAGTGTTGAACGCGATACGCATCAATTCGAACGTTTCAAAGACCGATTATTTTAAGGTGTTCACTTTATAATTGCATATGTTAAAAGCGATTTTTAGTTAAAAATCATTGGAGCTTCTCGATACGAATGCAAATAGCATGTGCCAAACCTCATGAGCATATTCAAGCGAACGACGAACAAAAATTTTGAAGACAAATGTGCATAAACGAATATAAAAGGAATTGCGCGAACGAAGAAGATGATATCTGCAATAGGCTACTTGGATAATTTTTGTGATGCGGGACTTATCAAAAACAGTAAGAACGCCTAGATCATTGTCAGGATGGACATCCTGAAGAGGACAACGTCAATTTTTCATGCACAAAAGGACGTGGATCATTGCACCGATCAATAAGGAGAACAGTAGTTTCGGGAACAGAAATGGGAAGGGGACCATTTAAGCGACCAATCGAAAATGTAGTTAACTGCTTGCTGAACAGCTATACGGTTATCAGCACAAACTGAATAGTCAGCATACGAATTTAGACCATTAGCATACAGGTCAACGTTGACATCTATTAGAATGCAATCGGAGAGGTTAATGATTTATGAAAAAAAGCAAAGGACTGGAAACGCTGCTCTGAAGAACCCCGTTTTATGGAATCGTTTCATCCGAGTGTTTTTCGACGACCCCGTGACAAACAGATGTTTTCGATGTTAACCCCGTGATAAAACGGTAATCCGGCAAAGCAGTTTGTCATCTGTGTCTTGTGATCCGGAGTCTCTTTATCAAAAAACCAAACAGGAATCGAATGAAGTTTGACGAAGTCGACGCGATACATATATGTATATATGTATTGAGGTTGTTGATATACGGAGGAAGAAACTGTATTGATCGATATTAATTAGGCCGCAACGAAATTAGAAATGATAAAATCGCTATGTTGATAGTTTATTCCGTTTTTTGACAGACAATACCACAGTTATTTCCGTCCTCAAGTAATTAATTATAAGGTTACAGAAGGCAATGCTGAAGTCTTAAGGTGGAGTTTATCATGAACTTTGTGTTCATATTGAATGCGTATTGTAGTCAACAACATGCGCATTCTGCTGCATGAAACGGATGCAAATTCTAATGGTGAGTGTTGGGTTTGCACGATATATGGGAGGGGGTTAAGTTTATGAAGGCTCGTCGAAACGGGCCGAGAGGGCATACGACCGAATACTCGGTCGGTTTCAGACCGTGATCGCCGATAGGATCGCATTTTGAATTTATGTTTTCACATGTTGTTCGACTTAGATCATTGGGTAAAAGTACACGGAAGGTGTTGGATGCGCGTTCAGCGATCGGGATTGTCATCTAAGCTCGTTGACAACGAATTATCGCACAAATAGATGCAGCGTTATTTTGCAACTGTTGAAGTGAGAACCACCACATAGAAGATAAAAAACTGTTAGATGACGTGAAGGCTTGTAACGCAGTTTTGAGTCATTTAAAACGTAAAAACTAACCGAATAAATAAATAGTTAAGGAAACGTCCTTGTTAGAGTGACGACGAAAAGGATTTGATGGAACTGTACCCGACAAAGAGAAAAATGTGAAACGAGGCGGAGAGAACAGCTAGTGAACGTATTGATAACATACTGGAGCTTTCAATTTCAGCATAACAATCCCCTAAAGCTGGAAGACGACAAATGATAATACGATCTGTTCAACTAAAAAAAATACCGCTCTTCGAAACTGTTATTTCCGTTTCTCGGTTTTAGCATTTGCGTTCGTTTCTGCGGGCGTACTAATGAGACCGGATGAGGCGATCATTAATGGAAATCAAAGAGGAACCCGAGATACGCTCGCAAGTAGAAGGTTAGAACTACTGCTTTTTTTTAAGAACTACTGCTCCATTTCTGATAATGTTATCTAATTGATTGGGACATTTTTATTTCTTTTACTGCAAACTACTTGAAGTTACAGAGTGCTCATTAGTGGCGTTCGTAAGAGAAGGGTGGAAGAGCTGTTGGAAACGGTGAAAAGATTGCCGTAGTATCGGATGTGAAGTGTAGGTGAGTTCGTACGGACTGAATGAATTGTATAGTGGAATGCAAGAATGTTCGCTTTATTAAAGCAAATGGAGCCGCTCAGGTTGAGTTGTTTGAAGCGTCCTTCTCGAGCGTCTCTTCGTGATGCTAGCCACATATGCTGGATGCCGTAATTTTTCGTTCTCAGAAGCAGCAATATCATTTTGCACGCATCATTGTCGTAATTGATGGACGCATTTGTTATTAACGGTTTGACAGTGTAGCGAATAGAATCTCGTTATTGACAAAATTGTAAGTAAACTTTCTCATAGTGATGTTATGAATCGATTTAAGTTTTGTCGTCAGATGCTCGCGGTTCGACGAAGAGTACATCCCAACAGGAAAAGAATTTGTTAGACGACGTTAAAGTGGAAGAGGGCGACGATTTGGGTGGTTTTCGAGTGGATGTTAAGGTGGAAAACTGGAGTTGGAAAACGGGTGGTCTGGTAAGCGCAGTGCGAGCTGAACAACGCGTCGATGATTTAAGTGGTGATAAGGTTAGCGTAAATGTGCATTCCACTTCATTAAATTCCTTTCCGTTGCCTATTTTGGCAAAAATGGTGAAGCAAATTTGGCGCTATGGCGCCTTCGTATAGAATAGAATGTTGGTTCTGATTCATAGGTGAAATACCTCTGGGATGATGACTTTGTTGTTATCCTAGAAATTTTTTGACCACCATGTACACGCACACGTGTGCACTTCGTGGGATGGATTAGAAAGAAAACACTTAACGAAAGTAATTTTCGACCCGATTCGCCCCCTCCAAAATTTCACCTATGTTTTGTTTCCTTCGGCATCAAGATGCACCCACCAGGTAGATTACGAAAACCGAGATCACGAGGTCTCTAGCGGTTCCTTGAATTCCAGTTTATTCATTTATTTATTCATTTTTTTGGCTGGCTCAGTTCGTTAAATTTTTAACGAACTGAGCCAGCCAAAAAAGCACCGACGGAGGATCCGACCTCTTCTCGTGGTCGGATCCTCCGTCGGTGCTCTACCAGTCAGCCTCAAAAATTTCTTTATCTCTAGCTCAACGTTAGTAAATACCGGCAATAACGTACTTTTTGCTCCCGTTAAAATCTGCTTGTGGCAAAACCGTAGTTCCTAAAAAAGTATGTACGCTGAAGGGCATCAGCTGATTCTGATCTAAACTGAATCGACCTAAACGATGGTACAGCGACATAAACGGAAATTAGGTAGCTGTAATTGTACGTAAGCTTTTTGTGCATCTTTACTGGTCACTTTAAAAAATGTTGTTGGTGCTCAAGTTTTGCTTATTAGGTACAAAAACAGAATAACAGGAAAAACTGGGGCAGCAGGCACCCACTCGAAATTAGCTCAGGCTCGTGCTCATTTAAGGTCAGGATGTGCCAACGAATGATTTGAGGTTTTCGCGACGTGCAAGTCTTTCTTTTGGCGCATTATAAGATTTTGACATTCTTCTAGCTTTGAGCGGCTTTTTTTGACTCCGACTAGCCACTAACGATCTTTGCTTGCGTTTGCTTAAAATACTGTTAAAAACAGCTGATGTCCGTGTTCAGGTGATGAATGATATGGAGGTTCCTTCAGGAGGTTTTTTTGTTATTCCCAGATCGCACAGCTCAGCCAGTACTTTTTGCAGAGAATGGTGACCCAAGGCCGTGTAGACGATGAACCTTTTTCGATTGACTCACCTGATTGTGCGACAGTTCGCAAAAAACCAAAACTGGTACGCTTAACTCGGTTTGCATATATCCTTCGAATTTTACTTTTGTATGTTTTTGCGTATGGTAATTTAAACGAGCAACAGTCAAACCGGAGTTGCGAAATTCGGTGCTGGAGTTGCGAAATTCGCTGCTTATATTGAGCAGACGGTTGTGCCATTTCATGTTCATCCTCATTTACCAGCTCACAGAAAAGTCATAAGTTCATTAAAGTAAATAAATTTTGCGTGTTCATCAAGAACGAGATTTTTTAATTGGCTGGATGGGCGAGCACACAGAAGAACAGGAAAAACGAATTTTTGGTCGGAAGCCTCGCAAACAGCGGACCCGATACCATTTGAAGTATGAATGCTTACAGTGTCCAAATCGTGGCAATGTTTCAACACACAATCCAACTTTTTTTTCGATAAGGAAACGTTAAAAATCTTACGTCTCTTTAGTCGTTTATCGCGTAGTTGTTCGTTTACTAAACAGCTGTTCGGCCATTTATCTGTACGCATAGTAACTTTATCCATTCATTGCGAAAAGTTGTGCATATATTACTCCAAAGCTTAAGTGAATAAATAATATGTAGAAGTGAATTCCAAAAACAACGACACCGCTTTTTGTGAAATGGGGTAAACAATGATAAAATTTGTTACGGAATGAGAGGGACAATTGCAGTCGAGGACTCACTCACTCACTCTGTGGAAAGAGGTCTAAGGAAGTGGTTTTGCAGACTGACTCTTCTTGGACCTGTGCTCTCGATGATGATGAAATGTTCCGAGAGTTGGAGATGATGAGGGCATCGCTTCCTCAAAAGCTAAAATATAATGGTATAAATTATGCCTTTATAGTTTTTCTTTTTATGAACTTCTTAGTCCATAACCAAGAAACTTGTCTCATTTTTTCTTTCTTGCTTAAATTTTGCAATAAATTTCTATTGTCAACCGTCCGCATTGCATTCCTTTTTATAAGTTCCATTATTCATTGGTAGCATGCGATGATCATTGAACATGCTTATCGTATTACATCTGGTAGGCCCTTTATCGTGATATTGCGAAATTTCAATGCCCGACGGGACACTATCTGGCAGAAAAGGGTTGTTGGCAGCAGAGTATGTACGACTGTTTGTTTCATCCGTTATCATTTTAAGTGAAGCTTCCCACCGGAATAAACCGTCAGTGTACCTTCCATCCCACTTTCTTTGTGAGTGATAGCTCAGGGGATTTAATCGAATTAGTTGGATAGTTCGATGATACATAAGCGTACTTTTTAGCTCGTATCCGGCATTCGTTCGGCAACTATTATGTTCTGGAGAGTTGACGTTCAGTTACGCGAGATGAGCAGGGTGAAGCTGTATTGCTTACAGGAGCAACACGCCAGCTGCCAATAACTTCCCTCGAGCAATGCGAAGAGGGCTGTTGGCAGCAGAGTATGTACGACTGTTTGTTTCATCCGTTATCATTTTAAGTGAAGCTTCCCACCGGAATAAACCGTCAGTGTACCTTCCATCCCACTTTCTTTGTGAGTGATAGCTCAGGGGATTTAATCGAATTAGTTGGATAGTTCGATGATACATAAGCGTACTTTTTAGCTCGTATCCGGCATTCGTTCGGCAACTATTATGTTCTGGAGAGTTGACGTTCAGTTACGCGAGATGAGCAGGGTGAAGCTGTATTGCTTACAGGAGCAACACGCCAGCTGCCAATAACTTCCCTCG
Organism: Toxocara canis; assembly: GCA_000803305.1. Lineage (NCBI taxonomy): Eukaryota > Metazoa > Nematoda > Chromadorea > Rhabditida > Toxocaridae > Toxocara > Toxocara canis. Next base: position 437,380 of record JPKZ01002335.1, read on the forward strand.
AGCAATGCGAAGAGGGCTTGTTGCGACGAATAAATGAGAAGCATGTCGCAAATATAATGGAGGCGATGCGCGAAGGACTTTGGGATTGGAACCGCTCGTTTTTTACCGTTTGCATATGCAACGGCAATCGGAGGCATCCACACTCAGTTTCATACATCGTACAAGATGGAAGCCACAGGCTTAGGGCGATGCGCAGGCTGAAGGAAAGCGATAGCGGGATCAGTGTATAAATTCATGGTTGTTGCTATGCTTGCATCTATTAATTCTAAGCCTCGACGAACTATAATGCTCTGATGCTTTAATGCTGTTTCATAATCCAGTTGGCTCAAGTTGTATGCGGCGAAAGTAGCTTGTGAAATGGGTATCAAAAAGATGCTGTGATCCCGTTTTATGCGGCTATAGAATTTGCTATAGTCTTGGCGAAGTTTCTAGTGCAGGATTCACCAAGACTCTGGAAGAGGGTTGCGCATACAACAGTACTCACATTTTAATGAATAAGCCATCTCATGCGTTTTTCTTTTCGTATGCCTCTTTTCGCCATTTGCTTTCTAATACCGAGTGACATAGGTAACGAAGAAAAAAAAAGCGCCTTAAAACAGTATTGGGTTATTCAGTCAAATCAGTTGCAAATACCTCAATGTGATCACGTAGCGTTATGATGCTATTGTACTATCTGGGTAAGATTTCTGCTTTTAGTGCTAAACCTGTGAACAATTTGGCGGTTAATATGCATTCAAAGTCGGCCTCATTCAACGGTCAGTTTTGTTAAACGAACCATTTTGCAGCCACCTGAGAATATACTCCATGCACTTGACTGTCGATATTTTTGGTCACCAGTAACATTGGCAAATTTTGCTCTTCTAAATATTCCACTTTTATTTGTGACCGCGGCTTCCTATACCATCGATATCTAGCCTCGTTTCTGAATTTCGCTGATTCTCTTCTTTTCGCTTTCTTTTACACCTGTTTTCACACCCTCTCTGCAAATGGAGGAGGGATAAGAGAGAGTGCCTGAACATGATAGAGCAATCTATGAACTCTAGTGATTATAGATCCCCGAGAACGTGGCATGTGTAGTATACGAAGAATTGAGTCTCAACGAGATGTTAATACTTGCTCGTGTACAGCAGAGCGATCCTGATGACAAACTTAGATTTTCGACGCTGGATTTGGTAAGTTGTATGTCTTTCATGGACGTTGATGCGGAATTGCTTCGAAGAAAAAAAGTCGATGCAAAATTCTCTAAAGACGATCATCGGATCGACATGTCATTCATTCATCGACGTAGAAATATGCCACCATGTCGCTATATAATTTAATATTAAGTCAACATTAAGGCATGACTAATTTAACAGGAATTACGCATTGAAAATGAGTCACTCAGGTGCTCTATAGCATTTCCAGTTGGCCATTTGTGCAGCCGTATTACCCCATTTCACAAGCATCAGTTTACTGTGATAAGATAGATGAATGTAAAGAGATTGGTACTGTTGAAGTCATGAAGTGTTCATAAGCGATAACAGCGTTCATCCTCTGTTGAGCCAACCTCGAACGTCAAGGCGCGATAGATCAAGCGAAACTTTACCAAAGTGAAGCTAAAGGGTATCCATCGATAAGCAGTGCTTGAAACTATGTCGCGTATGATCCAATTCAGTGACAAATCCCAGTAAAGGTTGTATCTGTTTGAACCATTTTGCGCGAACGGTGGCGAATCAATCGATAGACGAGATCGACCTTGACAGACCACAAAGAGCAATGAGGAGCGCTTCCACTTCCTAGGTCGCCTTCTCAATTTGAAAGACCTCAATAAAGAAAGATGCCATCATTGTGCGCTGTAATTAATGAGAGATTTTATGGGAAGCGTTATTACACGCTACGCATATGACACATACCTGTAATATCTCTTACAGGTCGATATACTGCGCAGCTTCTTACTTCGAAGAGGGCACTCATTTGAAGAGACTGTTCATTTGTCTTCAAGAACTGTCGCTGTTGCTCGTTGCCTAGTCCCCAGTAATGTAAGTTGTTTCACAAAAAATCCCAACAGATTTTTAACTATTACAGTCGCTTTCGAATAATTACTCATATTTGTACATCCATATCACAGATACTGTGGCCAGTTCGATGTCGGGTCTATCCTCGAATATTATTATTCCGCTTAATTGTTCTCAGTGGTGACAATTTTAAGTTGAGCTTTGTTGAAATTTTTCGAAATTTCCCGTGCTTTATCGGCAGCGTCATCCCTGATTTTTCCAAATGTTTTGATGGATTTGTGTTAGTAGGACCCCGCTGTTTGCAAATCTAATGTTTTTGCGCAACAGTTGGGTCATTGCCATCCAGTGAAAAGCGGAGTTCTGGCACTGCAGAGCGCTTTTGTCCGAATAGGGGCTCGGTGAAGAGTGATCTGATCAGTTCGACCACGAGGGTGGATACTGACCTGAAAATCGGAGAACATAGTCCCCACACCACATTTTTCAGCCGAGGAAGGGGGGGGGGGGGGGACGGCGAATGACAATTCAGACAAAAGGGGGCCTCGATAGAAAAGTCGAGGACATGCTTCCCGTCAGAGTTTGTGCAGCATTTTAAACGCACGCGGGATTGACTGGGATGTGGCGTTTTGAAGATGTGGAATTTTTGCTTATTGTTTTTTTTTCAGACGTCCGACTTTGTTTTTCGACTCGCATCAGCGGATAATGACTTTTACAGCGCAGCTGTGGAGCTGTTGCGATCGTTCAGCAGCGGTGAAGTGAAGGTAAATAATGGCTCACGTCGATTTCGAACAGTGGATTTTAGCAAAAGAATGTTGCTTTGCTCGATTGCAGATTACTGCAAGTTTTGTTTCTGGTTAGGTACCATAACGTTAGTATCACTCCATATGGCTATCCAGTGAGCATGTCGGTTTTCGCCGTCAAGCATGAGTTATCCTAGCTGCGCTGAGGTAAAGGTTTTGCAGCCTATTGTTATAGATTCAGTTAAAACACGCATCCACGTCTTGCCGCTGCGAAATATAACGTTTAGCAAAGGAAATTTGAAAACGGGTACATGTGAGCGCTAAAACAAAGTCCAATGATGGCAACTGTTGAATGGCCTCGAGGCAGGCAGATTTTTTCCTTATCGCCATCTTTTCATTGTTGTGAGCCTTCTCCTGAGAGAAAGGATTGCGATTGCTCGGCCAGATGACTGTATTTACTGTTTATTTCTTTCTCTGTCTCTCTCTTGATGCGCAGACGCTGAATAGGTTGTATTTACGCAGATATCGAACAAGGATGCAGTCACAGTGCGCAGATCATATTTGCTAGGCGAATCTGAAATCATGGATTTGGGAAAACGCACTTTTTGGAAGCATGCATTCTCGGCCTATGTGAAGTCGCCAACGACGATGCTGTCAACGTTCAAGCGACTAGTTAAACGACAGACAACACTACTGGAAGCGGAAACGGTCAGCTTATAGCTTGTATGTTGGCGTGAATTTTTGCTGTCTGTGTATATAAAAACGCTACTGTAAGCCCGGTGATGGCGACAGTCTCTTTGAAAGGCCTAGCAAACGCTCCGCGAAGTTCTTTTTTTGTGCAGCAGTTTTAAACTGAAATAGCGTGTTTCGTCAGTGTTGACATCGTATACATTGGTAAAACTTCCCTTCCTTCCCCATCTTTCCATATTTCCAACAATACTTTCCTTCCCATCCGTTTCCTCTCTCCACGTCGCCAGCCAGCAGCATCTCATTTCTTTCTTTCTTCACTCGCCCTTGTCTACCGCAATCACAATAGCAGCCCACCCCTAATCCCCAACCTCCAACCGCCGTCCACCAGCCCTCATCGCCCAGAGGAGAGCTAGAGCTGCGCAAGTTTCGAGACTGTAAGGCTCAAGCAAAACATTTCCTGCGCATATGAATGATTATAAACTGTGCATTTTTTTTCTCACAGCTGATAAGGAAGAAACGGGTTGTTTGCAATATGGCGGCTTTTTGGCTGTACAGAAAACGGTGCGTTTTGAATGGGCGGTTATTGGGCCCACGAGCTAAACCACTCACGAGCTAAACCATTGTGCCGCGCGAGCGCCAACTGGGAAGAGTTGCCTTTTTTTTGGGTCCCCGTTATATCTCTGCGGACAAATTGTTCGTTGGGGTCATCGATCATCCATCCCGACCGTCTTCCAGCTGAATCGTTTCTCGACGGAGTTCATAGGACGTGCTGCTTTACAGTGAAATAATGCGGCTTGTTGTCTAGGAGCTACAAATGTGTAAGGAATCTGTAGTTGACGTGGCGAAAAAGATGCATCTAGAGGGCATGAATGAACGGGACGACATTGCCAAGCAGTTATTTGGGAATGTGGATATCGATGACGATACAATGCTCACCGTTTTGCGGTACGATATTCTTGTACTTGATTATGCATAGTGTAGGTAGCGATTGCCATAATTTTCCAGCTCTCTTCCATTTCTTGCAGTCGTTGAAAAAACGTTTAATGAGTTTGATGGCAGGTCATTGGCGAGTGGTTGCCAGAATAAAGCGAGTAACACCATGAGCTTTCTCTATGCAAGCCGTCCAGCGTAGCGAAATTAACTACCTTTACTATTTTTGTAAACGATTGCACAGTACGTTTTTGTTGTTTTTTTTTAAAAACTTGTTGTACCAAATACAGTTCTACCAGTCATCTTGAAATGCTCGATATGCCACTTTATTCTCGTTAGAGTTAATATTTGTAGTTGTAAACAACCGTTCTCAGTTTCGTAGCTTCCTTCATGCTCCATTTTGTGCATGTAACGGATGTATTGCGGTTAATTGTGGAATCGTGCCGTTTAGGACTGAGAGTGTCTTTATCACTTTCCTTCATCATTTAGCTTTTTTCAAGCTGGTCTTTGTTTCAGCACAGTACGTTTTTGTTGTTTTTTTTTTAAAAACTTGTTGTACCAAATACAGTTCTACCAGTCATCTTGAAATGCTCGATATGCCACTTTATTCTCGTTAGAGTTAATATTTGTAGTTGTAAACAACCGTTCTCAGTTTCGTAGCTTCCTTCATGCTCCATTTTGTGCATGTAACGGATGTATTGCGGTTAATTGTGGAATCGTGCCGTTTAGGACTGAGAGTGTCTTTATCACTTTCCTTCATCATTTAGCTTTTTTCAAGCTGGTCTTTGTTTCATTATGAAATTCGGCTGCGTTTTGCATGTAGCTTATTCCATATAGTTTCGGAGGGGATATTTACATTTATGTTTTGGAAATTACGTTTTGAAGAATGAAAAAGCTAGCAGTAAACTTTATTTTGATTCTTATCGAACATTTTCCTTGTGCAGAGACGATTCAGCGAGGAAATTTTATCGGCGACGACTTCCGGTTCGTGTTGACGAAATTAGGCAAGTCTGTGAGGAGGTGCTTCAGCGTATGCGAATTAAGGTGACCATCTCGATTGGTCTAAACAAAATTCCCGTCGCGTTCCTTCACTTAATCGATTGCAAAATGGTAACAACATCATTGTTATGATTATTTTTATTGCTCCAATTTTCATCTATGTATAATTCAAGACAGAATAAAAAAAGTGGTTTGTACTTGGATATGGATCATCCTTCTTTCTCCACGATACTAGGGGCTTCTTTAAAAGCGCCACTAGCAAAGGCTGAAACTTTAGCCTGTTTCTGTAGAATTTGACATTGGCGAGGGAAGTCTGTAGCTTCGTGAAGTTCATAAAGATATTTACGATTACAGTTGGTTACAAGTAAACCTTTAAAATTAAATTTTGCTTTCGCCGATACTATTTTCTATAGTTTTCCACTAACACTTTTAAGGTGAACCCCTTCACTGGACCGTCTAGACCAGTCGTGGGATTTTCAGCAGTCTGCCAGTTTTTACACTTAGTATCCATACTTTTGTAATCTTTTCAAGATATTTTTTCTGTAGAATGTAACTTTTGCGAATCGCATAAGGCTCACTTAACACCATTCTTGATTTTTGTAGCGAGCAAGGTGTATTCGTAATAGATGAGCAGCAACATCGAAACGTGATTTTGGTATAAACGGGCATAACTGGAGAGGTAAGCAACAGTATGAAAAGATAATGTGCTGTAAATGGCAGACACCATGTTTTTTGTGAAGACGATTGCAGTCACGAAGAAATGAGGTGCAAGCCACAATTTTGCAACAGATATGGGATTCGGGATTTTTTTTCGCGTTTGCAGCCTTGTGTTGTCGAACAGTGCCTTCATCGATTGAGATCGTACGCCGATAGTACTGATGCTCTTTCGTGCTCCAAAGGTGTTTGCGTTGTGATGTATGACGTTGACGAAGAACTTATGAAAAACTGGAGGAAGCAGCTCCCGTTTGGAGAAGCTGTTGTACGCACATTCGTTTGTGGACCACCTGAAGAGATGCACGGCCAGTGTAAGTGCTATGCATTTCGAATTCTCTATCAAATGATCCCAACATAGCTTATAGAGGTTCATATTGCCTTTACAATAGTTTTCTATCCCTTCCCCTCTCTCCCTTCTTCCCTCCTCTCCCCGACGAGATCTCTTCCTCGCTGGAAATTGGCTTTCCTTGTCGAAATCACCAACTTGCGGAAACGAGATTCCTCGCTGGAAATCTGTTATGCTGCTGTCGGGAACGGGTAAACTAATCGCCACCCTTCTCCTGCAGCCTTAATTCATGAGGACTAGTGGGGAGATATACTGTGCAATTGTTGTTGTCGATCACCACGATTCCTGTTTATTCGGCGTTTTCTCACTTTATACCATCATCAAGAATATGCAGCTTATAAAATGAGCCATTACCATGCACATTATCGAAGAGGGATCTCCGTATCGCTTAACTGAGATTCGAGGATGCTAGCTTTTCACCCGTCTTTCGGAGCATGAGACATCGCAGTTGTGTAATTTACGTAACGTCTCAGGTCCCTTGATATCAGTACCGATTATGTTAACCACTTGTCCTAATTGATAAAAAGGTACCATAGATTTTACATTGTTTGTGCCCACGATGCACGTACATAAATCACATATCTTACTTTTACTTTACTTTGATATTAAAATGTCATGTTTTAGCCGCACACCAATTATGCACAAATTATTCTTACTTTCCGCCCGAGAGCATTATGATGAATATATGTGCGCAGTTTTTGTCAACTTCTTTTGCACCGATCATATGCCAAAGTTAAATTTTTAGTGGAACCTACAACCAGCAAGCAAGCGGCAATTTTCTACATGGATGCGGATTCAATAAGTATGGAAAAAAATAATGGATGTTACACGCGATTTTTGAGAATAATCAGTGAGGTGGATAAGCCAATATGGGGTACATACCTCGATGAAAGCTGCATTGTTACCGTACTGCGTGCTTTTATGAGGAGCACTGATGACAAATGCTTTTGCTCATCATCCAACGGTATACTTTATCCTATCTTATCGTAACATATTGGATTTACATGCGTGCTTCCTTAAAAGCGCAATATCTATCGTCGTGTTGCACACTGTTTTCTCGTAGCAATCTGTTCTCAGTCGTATAATTAAGCGCCCTCATCCGGTCATTAGTTTGACTGAACTAATTAATTTTTGACAATCTTATAGACTGTTTTGCGATTTCTTACCACTTTAACGAATATAATAAAAAACGGATCTTGCCTTGCAACCATGTGGAAAGATATTGTATATCGGCAGGCATCAGAAACATTTTTTTCGGAATTATTTTATCAAGAAATCGATAACCGAATCATTAGTTTCATTGAAGTTGTCTTGTCGGTCGTTACACTCACATCAATCCATCGAATATTTATAGCCCATTTATGCTCTCAACTACTTCGCTGAGTTGCGCTCCAATGAATTTTTTTCTCGTTTTTTTTTTTCCTTTTTTTTTCTTTTTTTCTAACTGAAAGCTTTGCCAAAGTGATTTTAATAGAATCTTCTAGGTGTTTTTCTAGTTATTATCTTTTAAGATGAAATTTGAGCATACGAAATGAAAGGGGACATTCCAGTCGAGAATCAAAGTTCTTGTTGCACAGTGAGCTTTTCTCTACCACATATCCCACATTTTTTACTGCATGACATTTTTAGTTCTCCGTGCAGCTCTTGCTATCTATTCATCTCATATACACTATTCAACTTGGATTACGAGCACGCCTACCATTAGTGTTTGTGCTCAATAACTGTTGACCATTTTGCAGGACCACTATTGAAAGCGATAAGGACCGCTAAGCCGCTTATCTCAGGGCACGTTGCAATTGCAGTGGCTAATCCTGAGCAAGTTACCATCGTGAGAAGGACGTTGCGAGGCGTAAGCGTTGATCGATGAACACCTCGAATTCTGATAATAAATTTCCGCTTCCTCAGTGGCACACGAGGTGTGGGCGAACGTGAAGAATGATGGCTGTGGTGTTTGCCAGAATTTTCGTAACGTAAAACAATTTTTAATATTGCTTCAATATGGTGATTTTGGAAAGCAGTTGAAATAGTTGATGTTTAATTGTAAGATTGTTTGTTTGTGTGTGCGTATGTATTTTTGCGGACATCTATATGTGCTCTCGAAATATATTGTTACATTCGCCACTACATTTGGTCCATTTGTTACCAGCCTATGGTACGTTGCTGTCTGTATTAGTGATCTCGATTCTGTACTGAATGCGGCCAAAGTTTTCTCGCAAACAACGCGATTAAATAGATATTTATTATCGCTAAATGGCGAAAGAATCACTTTAAAGAAGTTGAAAGCTTAGAATGCAACAAAATAGAAGAAGACGTTTCAGTAATAGAACTTTTGCAGCATTTATTCTCTAACACTTCTACAGCGCTTTTATTGTCGTCCTCTAGCAACGCTGTTGTTCCCTTCATGTACACCTCTAAATGAACTTGTATTTTTTTTTTCAAATTGATTTCTATCCAGTGGTTAGTATTCGCAAGTGCTCTTTCTTTCTTGTCCCCACTCCCCTACTTCATTTTTCCTTCTATCTTCTCTGTCATGCTCCTCTCCATCTGAGTGCATCTTTGGAGGATTTTGGCTGCGGTTATAGGTTTCAGGTGTAGTATTATGGAGTGATGGGCCCTGAAGCTAAATGAGACGCTCTCGCAATCGCAGTAGACTTCGCAGAAGGTAACCATGATAGTGTAACCATGATAGTGTATCAGACGCTTCATCGTACTATATGATGATTTTCCAGTGATGTTCGTGTGGCACAGGAGAAATCATACAAGTTGTATGCACGTTTTCTTGGATGATAAAAATTTTGAGGGACAGGAAAGAATGAGCCGAGATGTTGTTTGGAAAGGCATCCATTGAATGCGTAAGAGGATCTGTCTTCTCTTGACGGTTTCACCTTCGAATGTCATTTTGCTAAATTCTGCTTTATTCAGTTACCGTTTTCGTTTTTTTGGATGTATGATCCATGACACGCATCACAAGTTCCGCTATTACGCTGAACAGCTCCAGCAGAGAATATACCGTCCGTGATTTGCTGAAGGAGATGAATCATTTTGGGGAACTGATTATGTTGAAGAACTCACTTTAACATCCACATTCTTTTGACAATTGGCTCAAAGAGCAAAACTTTGTTCACGCTTAATGGATGCAGTTGTTTGAGCTCGAGCGTTTTATTATACATTGTGTTGAATGCGGGTTTGAAATGATTTTTGCACATGGAAGTCATCTAATGTTATTCGTTTCGTCATTTATATAATCAAAGTTGTTCGTTTTCTCCTTTTCTTTTTTTTGTTTTTGATGAATAAAACTCGGTTGTTTCCAACATACAAGCAGTTCCTTGCAGAAATTATAGCGCTTCGTGTATAGAGTAATGTTATAATATTGTAGACTGATAAACTTTCTTAAGAAGCTTCTTGAAAGACTTTGACTTAAAGTCATGAATTCGTATCCGGACAACTTCCATTTCATCTTGTCGAAAGGGAAGGGCGCTCGTGCGAAGTCTCGTATCTGGTAGGGGAACTAAACTTGTGCAGGAACGAGGACCGTTCTTTGGTGGGTTTACGGAAGCTAATTTTCTCATTTAATTGTGTTACACAAAGCGGCTTAACTGTTGGCCGAATTGGCTGGAAGAAACATTGGCGAGGGGTCTTCCAAAGTTTCTCATTTCTCGACGATATTTGTTTGGGCATAATTGCGGATGGGATAGATGTGGCTGGAATCAATGTGGTCGATATGCTAATTGTAAGTAAATTGGGCTCGTTGTGTTGCGTGACATTCGTTTGCGTGAATGAACACACAGCGCTAATACGAACGATTTGAAGTGTTTAGCATTTGTTCGCTCGAGAGCTCCCCGAAGAATGTTTGCCAAATCGTACAATGCGAGAAGCAGGCAAACTCGTAAATAGAAGACCAAAGAAGGTGTTGAACACAGAAATAGCACGGTCATCGAATTTGTTTTTTATACGTGCTCCCTTTCAGTGTTCAGTCTTGCCTCTCACCCCCTTCCCCCTCCACCTCCTTCCGTTCACTCGTGACTGGTTAATGATGGTTTGAGGAAGAACTGCGAAGCATCTTTTGTATCATCGGTTCGTTCAGCGGGAGAGTATTTGCATTTAATCAATTTGAATTTGTGATCATTTTTTTAAACCGCCGGGAAAGGGTGGAGGAATCGCTGTTGCGTCCGTTGGCCGGTCAACGTTTCATGTTTCCTCAACGACCTGCATCGCACATCTTGATCCATGCGTCTTGTGACGTGTGATGGATTGGGAAATTTATCTCGTGTACAGTGGTGACTTCCCACGCCAAATGACATCTAGAATACGGGTTATCAATTGTTTTCAGCCGATCGCTTCCTAGATCGCTATCTCGAATGACCGTCACTCCAATCGCGTTTGCAGTGATTCCACTCGCTTAGTTATCGTGTCGCAGTGAACTCCAATTAGATGTCATCCCTATCCAAACATTCCTAATACCTCCCTCTTCATCCGAACAGATTGGTGATCTCTGAAAAATGCGTGGTAAGCGATGAACGGACGTTAGACTTTATAGCATACTTGAATGCTATTTGCGTTGAGAGTTTGTATTCTTTATGTTTCAGGTGTCATCCCATCGTTTCGTTTACATTGAGCTTATTTCGATGGGAGGCCAATGGAACGATCTTTGATGAATATCAATGAGGAATCCGAGATTTTATCGAAATTAGGAAGTTAGTAGCCTTCTTTTCTATACCGCACATTCTTTTACAGATTTAGATATCTTTTTTTCGTTTTTTTTTTCCTTTTTTACTTGTTTAACACTATTTCTTGCAACAGCTATTATGTTCTTTTGGAAAAAATTGAATTGCTATAAGCTCAGTTATGGTTCCATAGGTGATAGCATAGGCCTTATTCATTCATTTATGCTTTTCGCGTACGTAGCACCTAGAAAGGAAACTCGATTTTCTTACCTAGCTTTCCTTCGCTAAAGCGACCTTGAAATTGTTCAAATTAAGTTCTCTCATCGACCACACAGAGCCCGATGAAGAGTTCACCTCGTAAAGGAAACGAATTTGTCGATGTTAAAGTGGACGATTGGAAGTGGGAAACCGATGGGCTGGCCACCGCAACGGACGATGAGCAAAGCGATGAGGACTTGATCTATGATAAAGTTAGGGTTTGGCTTTTTTTTTTTTGCTGTTATTATTGTTCGATTAAAATGGTCGTTTGTCTCGAAGTACTGGTTTTTTTTGCTGTTATTATTGTTCGATTAAAATGATCGTTTGTCTCGAAGTACTAACTGCAGTATATAATTCTAATAACATTACAGGGAAAACTATGCTTTAGCAATTTATGTGAATGTAGTTTCCTATCATGTGCGAAAAGCATTCTTAAGCAAATTTACTCTTAGCGCCAAGTGTTTTTTAACATCACAAACGGAAACAGGGGTTGATGTTAGCGCCGTGGTGCAAGCAAGTTAGGGAATAGCAGTGTGCGATAAGGTTCTGTTGTGTTATCGAATGGGAAAGAATGCAAATGATTGAATCTGCTGTCAAACAGACATAGAAGATTTCTACTTCTTGCAAGCGCGAATTATCCTCAATATCCTCAGTAACACCGACCCGTTCCCCTTCCCTCCTCTCTCCTTCCCCCTCCACCTCTCCTCTCCCGCTCCTCTCTCCACACTATGATGAGGCGTTCTAACGAAATGTTGTATATTAGTAAATAATAGTTTATTTGGTACGCGTATATATTTGAGACAATGGAGCGTTCGTCTTTTCAGGCAGAAATTGTTCGGGTTAATTATTTCTTCGGTCAGGTTTATCTGGCTTTGTCTAGGTACAGGAAGAGGAATGTGAATGGAATTGTGTGCATTTACGTAATCTGCTTCACCATCTGAAAACGTTAAGGCAACGCATGTGGACATTCTTTCATTTTTAGTGCGAACTAAAGTGATTCAAGCAGGCAATTGTGAGATCTATTTATGTTTTAATATTGTTTCAGCATACGCTACTCGATGAGCGCTCCTCTAGCAGAAGCCATTCGCGAAAATCGAATGGCGTTCCTTGCAGAAACGTTCTTCTTGCCTCCTCTTTTCTTTGTTTGGTTTGTCTTTTTTAATTTAACTGGCAGCTCAGCACACTTCTAATCAAAATTAAAACGGAAAGTATTTATAATTTTTGTGTTGTTGTCTCGATAAAGCATTTGTGACTTCAAAAAAGTTGAGTAGAGAAATTTGCTGTGCAACATTACGTTTGTACCCTAATTCTGGATATGGTTCCATGGGTTTTTGGTGAATACAGAAGACTGTTCGGTAGATGCTTGATAATTCCTCGCTATGAGGACAGCATGGGCTACAGGAGAAGGGAGACTGATGATATCATTATTGATTAATGACATAACTTTCAGCTTACTCAGACGTAAGGGCTGATGTAATGTTCGCAAAATTAAATGTAGATCTGCTATGTTTTAAGCGAAATTCGGAAAGGGGAGAACTGTGGGAAAGAATTGCCGATCACATGGGCAACAAATTCGGAGTGCTTTAAGAGGAACTTTTTTGCCACCTCATTTGGTTCCTTCTTTTGTGAATAGCGCTGCTCAAAAAGCTCTTTCCTGATACTGTGGGACCCCGGGCAAGCGAAAGAGCAAAACTGGGGAAACCCTCGTTATGCCTTAAATTCGAACTTTTATTTTTATTCCGGTGGTTCTTTTAACTGGCTGACGTTTCTTAGAGAAGTAAAATTTTAAAAAAAACTGCAGCGATGTCTAAGGTAGTGGCCATGGTTCTTGAGTGGAATCGGGACTCGACTTTTTTGGCTGCGATCATTCAGAAAAGTACTCTAATCCAAATTACTTTCAAATACAAGAGTTGATTGTGGGTGTCTCTTCATTATTGCAAAGACGGCGGTTGTGAGAGCAAGCAAGCACCCGCTTATCACGAGACAGCTGATTGTTTTGATAAGGACATTAGGCTAGTAATGACTGGGTTGTTGATGAGAAATATATGAGGAAAATTTGCCTTCCAGTCGTTTTAAGCCTTTTACAACAAAATAGTGACGATGTATGTTTGTGTGTGTTTGTGACTTGATACTGTTGTTTATGACCATCCTTTTTTCCTACAAAGGTTGACGTACGACATTAGGAGAGCCTAGCATTGTTTGTATTTTTGCTAGTTTTACGAAGAGTTTAATAGTCTCGTTTGTTAGGCTCCACCTTCATTATAACATAGCATGTTATAGATTTATTAAAACCCGGCTCCTTTTATAAATAGTGAGGTGTATTTTTAAAAACAATATTTACCACCAGTTTCACTAACGTTAAGTCATATGCTTTGCATGGTTTTTTTTCAACCACAGATAATTTATTCTCAGAAAGTGCGAAGCTATAAATCGCGGAAGCCTAATTTCATAGTTAAAGGTGATATAAAAGCTGTTAATATGTTGGATATATAAGCTGCTAATGTTGTTGTTCTCAGCTGTAATTGTGTTGTGGTTTTCTGAAAATGGGTTTTGCAGGGATTGTCTTCGTCGATTTTGGGTCCGACACTGCCTGATATTGGCGCGGCAACGAATTCGAGCAGCATGATTTCATTATCCTATCTGATTTCTTTCAATGCACTCGGCTATCTTCTTGGCAATGTTATCCGTAACTTTTTTATTTCTGATAGATTTTTTCAGTTCCAATGATACTGCCTTCACTATCCTTTTTGTTTTTTCCATGCTATTCTCTCTTCGTTTTTGAAGCATCCAAAAATAGTCAAACCTATAAAACATTGATCTAAGCACGTCTACATTCGCGAAGAAATGGCAGAACATTTTGTTTTATTTGGCTAACAACGAACAACACTGTCAGCGAATATCATGAAGATGAAACAAAGAGGGGGGAGTGTATTAAACACATTTGCACCTGTTTATTGTTTGCATTATTCTGGTTGTCATGATAAACGCTGATTTGTGAAATGAGGGCAGCGCGGTCAAGCTAAGACTAAGCATTAAACTTTCGAGTTCACCGCTCTTGTCCATCCTTCATCAGGATTAATGCATCCTGTAGGAAATGAAAGTTCTTCATCTTTGAATCCAGTCTTCCTCGCAGATTTTTTCCTTTCTTTTTCTTTCACAACTTCGTTCACGGCCGTTGAAAATTCGGTTCTTTTGAATTCGTTCTCCATCCCTGAAGGCGCCGCAATTAGATATCGCTCTTCCCAGATTGTATCCCTCCGCATCTGATGGACTGAGGTGCCATGATCGATGGTTTACTGTGGATCGTTGCTAATCTCATTTCCGTTTTAATCGTTTCGCTAAATCAGTGCAGCTAAACAATGCATGGAAAACATTCTGTGCCAAGGTAAGGCCTAAGATGGATAAAAAATTGCAGTGAGTCGATTATTCACACGTCTCAGTCCGATGATGTTTTTGATGTTTTGCGTATTGGGTACAGTGCCATCCACACTACTCATCGCGTGGTCCTCCTCTCTAAGTGTCGTTAATTTCCACTCATGCGTTCTTGGAATCTTCCTCGGATCTATTCATAGAGGTAAGGCAGTCATCTGTTACTCTTTTTTTTTTGGTGCACTGGTTAAGAAAGATTTTCCTGATCCCCTTGAAAGGAAAATATAAATTTGAACGTCGGCTGAAAACTAGAACATAACGAAAGGGACGCTGTTCTTTATTATGGACGCGACACAGAAAAATAAAAGTCCCGAAGAGTTAGACAAAAATTCACTCCTGTCACCAACAGGTCGAAGCGGGCTAGGCTAATAAAATCAGTTGAATTTAAGCAGTATATCGTATTCTTAGCCGACAAAGTGCATTTGTCCACATAAGGTTTCTGAATGTTCTGCGCAGCAAAAAAGTTTTTTTCCTCCATCTTTTTTTTCCAGTGCTTCCCGTCTACCTAGCTTCTTAACGATCGCATGCCGAAGTTGCATCCTTCGGGCAATTCAAATGATGCTTGCGTTTGTCTTTGCAGGAGGATTGATCATAATGTACGGTAAAGGAGGTGGTGTACGAACTTTATTCGCATTGCATGCATGCCTTGCCTTGGGTGCTTTTATTGCTCCCCTCATGAGCGCACCGTTTGTGTTTAATGCGGTACGTACGGGTGCTTTGCCAACATCACCAATTACGATCGGCCACTCTTTGGTAAAAAGAGATGCGGAACAGCTGAACGTGATGAACGCGAGCGAATTTCGATTAGAAAATTACGACATAGCGAATAGTAGTTTGACAACTACGAAGAAACCCGAAAGGTGAGCGCGGATTTCGCATCTGTTTGTAGGATTAGGAAAAGGAGTGGGCAGAGGTATGTTATTTATGAATTGTAGTCATGAAAAACGCGAGATCTTAAGAGGAAAGGGAAAGGCGAAGGTACGAATAGTAGTTTGACAACTACGAAAAAACCCGAAAGGTGAGCACGGATTTCGCATCTGTTTGTAGGATTAGGAAAAGGGAGTGGGCAGAGGTATGTTGTTTATGAATTGTAGTCATGAAAAACGCGAGATCTTAAGAGGAAAGGGAAAGGCGAAGGTGTCGAATGGTCTTAGCCAAGAAATTGCTCACAAATGTTTCTGCCATCAGCCAAAAAGGGAATAAGAGTGAGGGAAGGGCTTGCAACAGGTAAGGTTAGATGTTATCGAGTAATGTTCATTTAGAAGTTTGCATAAATATTGTGAAATCGATCCCTTGCTGAAGATTAATTTTTGACAAGGGAGGCGGATGAGGAAATTTAGGGAAGGTAAGCACTTTCGGCAAGTCGTCTCACGTGGTCTAATGTCATGAAAATTGTGCTGTTATTCCGTCGAGGGCAGATTTATTCACATGTTCAGAGCAGTAAACAGAGTCAGTTTTAAAAACCGATCATTTTCTTCCAGCGGATCTGATTCCTGCAAAGCAGATGTTCATTCACAAATGAATAGCTTCGAGGTTACGGACGAATTTTACAAGTGAACGTTTTTAAGGCCAAACATGCTAAAGATGATATTGTGGAAAAGATATAAACTCACCACAGCACATCTCTTTTCCCACCCTCGTCTCCCCGTTCTCTTGTGACAGCCACTACGGTTGTTCCACGAAACGCAAGAATTCCCAGATAAGTTATTGTGTGTTTTTGGTAATCGCATCGTTTAGCTTATGTTGACATAATAGTTTGATTGGTCATTCGTGGACGGTAATACAGTGATGAGCAAACCGCAGTATGTTTTTCATCTCTCATTGACCTATGATCAAGTTCTCTGAACCCGAATAATGCGCAGACGAGTTAGGGTACTGAATTTGTGATCATTGTTTGATAACTCAGCCTTGCTGACGGTTTTAAAACTTTTTGGTTTCAAACACTTCCACTTCTTGACTCGTTCTAAGAATGGCTACTAATTTTTAGGGAAACGCCGTAAACGTCGAAATTTCCCAAATATATAATGATGTAGTCAGTGTTAAGGCCCGATCACGCGGTCGGTCAGCAATCTGTGATGGAACCGAAGTCAAAAGAGAATGAGCAGAAGAGGAAAGAGGTGCAGGAGAAGAAGAAGCAAATGAAAATGACAAACGAGCAAAGCGTTGCCTCTGATTGTTCCTCGACAAACAATGCTTCTGAATGTATTGAACAAAGTCAAATTAATGTGAGCAAAATGTAAGTTTTCTTTGCTTTATTGAGCTCATACGTGTTGTCGACCGGCATTTTTCAAAAGAAGCCGTGTTTCTTCTACCCTCGCCACGTTGCCGTTTTCACTCCCTCCTCTCTCCCTTCATCTTCCAACCTGCGCCATCCCCGTCTCCCCCTCCATCCCCTCCCCCTCCCCCCCACGTGGACGGTAATACAGTGATGAGCAAACCGCAGTATGTTTTTCATCTCTCATTGACCTATGATCAAGTTCTCTGAACCCGAATAATGCGCAGACGAGTTAGGGTACTGAATTTGTGATCATTGTTTGATAACTCAGCCTTGCTGACGGTTTTAAAACTTTTTGGTTTCAAACACTTCCACTTCTTGACTCGTTCTAAGAATGGCTACTAATTTTTAGGGAAACGCCGTAAACGTCGAAATTTCCCAAATATATAATGATGTAGTCAGTGTTAAGGCCCGATCACGCGGTCGGTCAGCAATCTGTGATGGAGCCGAAGTCAAAAGAGAATGAGCAGAAGAGGAAAGAGGTGCAGGAGAAGAAGAAGCAAATGAAAATGACAAACGAGCAAAGCGTTGCCTCTGATTGTTCCTCGACAAACAATGCTTCTGAATGTATTGAACAAAGTCAAATTAATGTGAGCAAAATGTAAGTTTTCTTTGCTTTATTGAGCTCATACGTGTTGTCGACCGGCATTTTTCAAAAGAAGCCGTGTTTCTTCTACCCTCGCCACGTTGCCGTTTTCACTCCCTCCTCTCTCCCTTCATCTTCCAACCTGCGCCATCCCCGTCTCCCCTTCCATCCCCTCCCCCTCCCCACAACCCTGTCCCTCCCCCCAGCTACACTTTTATTAATACTCCTGTTCTTACCGTTTTCGATTCTTTTTGTGCGTTTTCTAGTGTGACAGGAAATATACTAATGTACTAGAGTATCATAAACCAAGAATTATGGTGCCAGCATGGTTTTTTTCTGCTGGGAATTCGATTGGTTTTTTCAAACTTTTCGTGCACCGCTGTTCCGAAGCAACAGATTCTCATGCATGATCGGTTCCCCAGTTGCTTTCGTTCTGCTTATCTGTTTTGTGAATTTCTGCGCGAATACTCTTCGCTGTTGATTTAGATGTTCAGTGGCCCTCGTCAAATTGGCGCTTAGCAGTAAGGAATTGCGAACGAATGATCCGATTATCGCTCGAGTTTTTCAAACGGTTACAACAAAATGAAATGAATTTCGATAAGATTTACCCAAAGTTATGGCGAGAACCAGAGGGAGCCATTGCTTTCTCCCACTGCGAATGTTTCTGACGCCTATGCTCTGGGATTTTCGAAAAAATAATCGGGTAGCATCTTTTTAACTTGGCTTTTTGTATGAATGGTTTGATTTTAGTGTTTGGTTTTCGCAAATTTGAAAAAGTAGAACCATGGGAGCAGTCAAGGTTTCGCAGATTTTGAAACTGGGTGCACCATTGAGGAGCCGTTATGTTGGAGGAAGGGGCTTATTTCTGAGGTTCTAAAGTATTACCGTGGTTCCCTAATTGTTTTTTTTTGTAGTTCTGGAGAAACGAACGAAACATCTGCTGGGAACGGTGACTCATCTGAGATGAGTTCAGACGGCTTAAATGGTATCCCGGACGATCTCGTCACTTCTCTACCGAGCGAGGATCGTGCGGGAATCGGCATATTTCCTACTGCGACTCAGACAGCTCCGGTTATTACAACTGCTAGACAAAATACTAGTAGTACTGCAACAATTGCGACTACTGCTGCTACCTCAGCAACAATTTCAACGGCTTCTACTACACCGAGTATTACACCCTCAACCGATGCCAGTGTAGAAGCACCTGTGGCAAATTTAATTGGTGATACTTTGTTGAGCGTAGATGAACGGAAAGGAGCGACCGGGACGAAAATGACTGGTGCGGTAGTTGGGAATGGTGTGCTCGTAGACACGTTTTCGACGACGCAAACTGGCCAACTGGACGAGAGTGCAATGTGGCGTATTGTTAAGCAGCAGGTACTTGCCAGAATTGTACATGCATTATATATATGCATATGCATATGTATACATATATACATATATATACATATATACGTATATATATATACATATATATATGCACATATGCATATATATACATATGCACGTGTATATATATGCGTATATATATGTATGTATGTACATATTTTTTTTTGAGAAAAAATATGTATATATATATATATATACGTATATATATACACAAAACATGTATATATATATGTATATATGTATGCATATATAAGTAAATATCCATTCGATTTTATGAGTGTTCGGGGCGATTTTGTTTGCGTGGCCTTACACTGGAGCCGCAATTGAGTCTGTTCGATTTTACGAGCGACCTGCACACTTGGGGCTCCTGAAATATGGCGTGATCGCTTCCTTGTTACATGCAGAGAGCACTGCAATATTTACCTGTGCATTGTCTGTTGAATAGTTTACCTGTCTCAGCACCACAACTTTTACAGTGTGGACCTTTTATTTGATCGATAGAACTTTATTTGTAGCATTAGTTCAAAGTTCGTCAACAGGCCTATATTGCTGCTAAAACAGCTGTGACAACTCCATTTGTTTTTACGGTAGCCCTCATTCATTGTTCACTGAAAGACTATATCGGTGGTGCAGTCTTCGCAGGTGACTTGTGCCTACTGTTCGGTCTCCAAAGGCATGTTTCTGAGCCTGAGCTTTGCAAATTTCTGTCTTGATCGCCCTTCTTTTCGATGAGACGATTTCCTATGAAAGAAATTTGATGATAGAACTTCTCTCCGAAAAAGCCCGCAGCGATGAAATGACCTCATTTTGGAACATTGAGTAGTCGTTACAATTATTTGTAGGGATCTGTTGTTTGCAGAAGCTCCTGTGGCTTCTGTAAAATTCGTTTGTTTTACTTGTTTTTATCGAGTGAGAGGAGCGGAGATTGACGGATTTCATTTTTGCTCTATCAATGGTGAGAACGGGATTAGTACAACTCGATTTAGCTGAGTGAATCCATGGAGTGCACTAATTCACTTTGCCCTTCGTATGTGTCCCGTCAATGAGCGCAGTTTCGTTAATCGCTAGTTACGAAGACCGAGGGGCGTCCGTTGTTTTACTGTGTGATCGAAAAAGAATTTCGCTGCTGCCTTTAGGCAGTACAAGGCGCAGTTATGGTGGATGACCCAGGTAGGCACGGCTTGAATGCGTTCAGCTCAGTTATAGTAGCATCGTCGTTTGTTGCAGGTGGCCGAGTTAAATGATGTAAAATTGGTATATGCGACAGTAGCGTCGTTGTGTTTTTGTTGTGCCATCCCATTCGTCATGTCGTTTATTTGCTGCTGTGAGCCACTTTCAATGGTGCCTGATCTGCACATTGCTAAAGTAAGTTAATTGTCCTTTGGAGAAATTCATTTTTCTTTATTATTCCATTCGGTACAGCAAATGTCAGTGTGGTATCTAAAAAATTTCGAAACTCACTCATGAAACCGTCTCGAATCGTCTTTGGGAAGAACGAGCAGAAAAAAAACGATAGGTGGCGATTGGTATAGAAATTGTTGTGAGTTATTAATTAGAGCTTTATATGGCTTTTATTGCGAACTGTTTCACGTCTACTTTTGCGAGAGGCTGCAACAGTTACTGTTGATTGTTTGCTGTTTGCTTTTTTTTGCTTGTTATAGGCAGTCGGTTGTTTTCGCTTTGTTTATGTAGAGTTTTAGTTGCGAACGGGTCCAGAGAAAAACGATGTGGCTGAGGAGAGTGCAATATGCTATTGGCGATGGCTAGCACGAGTGTTTTTCCTGCTAGTTGGAGGCGTTGAAATGTCAATGGGAGCATTACTAACGCTATATATCCTGGGCATGTTCCCAAAACAACCTTCACAGCTCGATGGCGCTCTCATTACGTCAGCATTTTGGGCAGGTGTTCTACTTGCACGACTACTCTGCACGTTCAGGTCATCTCTTGTCAATTTTTTTTGGCTCTTATTCTTGCAGCGAATTTTGAATAGCAATGCATATAATGTAGGCTGAAGTCGATTCTCACGGTAGCTTTTTTTTGTATTCGGCGTTAATATACCGTTTTCATATTTCAAGGTGCACATTTCTGCTTCTCGTTTTAGATCCGCAGTTGAATTGGAAAGTCGTTCAGTTTATCGATCAGCTCTTAACTGAATCCTTTACTAGCCAAATTCGTGAATTTTTTTAAAATCGAGGTTGCTGTTATGAATCTTCCACGGGAAGTTTCGATATTGCTTCTGTCGAACTGAAGTTTTTGGTTGTTCTCCTTAGGTTGTAGGTGATCCATTCAGTTTGTATTGAAGCTAGCATAACCTTCCTTATTTTACTTGTCGATTCGTAGATAAAATAGGTGAAGTTGCAGTTTGCGGTTAGGAACCTCGCCACGACTGATGCAACTGTTGTTATTGGCTGCGTGCGCCGTTTGTGCATTCAGCTTCTTTTACCCACCGGTCAATCGGCAGGCGGCCTCTCTCCAGGTTCTTCTCATTGGTCAGCGCACTAATTCTCTTTCTTTGAGGTTTTGCATTATATGATACATAAGACTGGAAAGATCTGCTCAGCACAGGCTCAACCTTTTGCTTTTAGAGAATGCTTCATCCATTTCCCACTTCTGCAATACATGGGCAAGCACTTCTTTCTCTTCCTCTCTCTTTTACCATTCCCGCCCCATTCCTGACCTCACCTTCCTACCCTTCCCCACCCGAGCATTTTCATGCTTTGGTTATAGACGTCCAATAGCTGACTGGTTGGGGCGGAAAGCTGCTAAGCAGGTCGTTCCTGGCAGTTGTTTTTGCAACTGATATTAGCTGCAAAAACATTTTTTGGCTGTCTTCCCGCCTCGTCCCTCCGTCAAGGCGACACCCCCATATGATTTCCGTATTTAGATGCAGCAAACACTTATAACGACATGTGCAACCGCACACTCTCTGCGCTTGTATCGTCGATCCCGAAATCTTTACTCCCTACCCTCTCATCCCCCTTTTCTAATCGCCTTAAGTTTGAGACAGGTAATCGTAATTCGTAGGTTGATTTTGAGTTGGGACCGCAACTTTGCTGGAAATATAAATAGTAATTATCTGTGAAAAGGAAAAGTAGTGAAGAAAAGGGGTATGAGGGGGGTGGGGCAGTCACAAGTGGGTGCAGCTGAAAGATAAGGTCGCATTGTCATGTAGTAAGTCCATCTATGAAGGAAGTATTACCTGTTTATGTTGCGAGCATACATAGGCAGTGTTTCACAATATAATCGAAAGCTGATTCAGGGGCACCCGAACGAGCTGAGGCCGGTAGTTTTTACTACGCAAAGGTGGATAATAAATTCTTATTAATAGAGCTGCAATAAGAGCACTTCATAATTTCATACTAGCTCTTTATTGCCTACCCTTTTAATTGATGACTTGTTTTGAGGTATACTGATATCGGCTCTCGCTCCCGGTGTGCTGTGCTGGCTAGACGCTCAGTTGACTGTTAGTCGTCTGTCATCAACCATTCTTTATGGAGCAAGCTTATCGGTCGGTCGAGCTGTTGTGCCGTACACGAGCGTGTTACTCATGTCGAAGTACTCATCTCCTTCATACTTGTTCTTGGTTTGTTGCATCAATCTAGGCATCGCGTTCGTTGTGCACCTTCTGCTCACTCGCGCGGTGCGCACCGTAGCACGTTTGAATGCGATCAGTGAGCTCTCGGATACTGTAATGGCGAATAGCAGCTCCGGGAAAGCCCGAACACAAATACCGGCTCAAAAAGAGAACAGGAATGGTAAATACATGGCGTTGGTGGAAAGCGACGTGGAAATGGACACACTGGTTGATGCGGATGAACAAGGAGAGGACGAGCTCTAGCTTCATCGAAAACTTATCAGTTTTGTCGCGCGCGGGTCGTCCTATTCCAGTGTTATTCTGTGCAAGATGGAGAGGTCAAATGCAGAATGTCGGTAAAAATTCTTTCAAGGTTGCCAAAGGTTGATTAGAAAATATGAACTAAAACTTGAAAGGTAAGAGGAGCAATTAGGCGTACTTAACATGCCATCTAATGGGATGGCCGTGAATGAACTTCACTTCATTATGCATCTCAAGAGGGAAGAATTCATTGTTGAGAAGAAGGTGGCGCTGGAGAAATGAATGTAGGGAAGAGAAGGGGAAACTCGTCTATGTTATGTGATATAGCTGAATAAATGGTTGAGACGAGGGCTATGGATTTGTAGAATCGAAGTAGAATATCGCTGATGTGTTTCAGAGCGAAAAATCATGCATGATCGTTTTCAACGTTTCGATTTCATGAACTCTTTGGAACTGTTTCCCGACATCTATGCTACCATTTCCTTTTTCATTCTTCTCGTCTTCCGTTTTAATACCGGCGAAGTACGATTCA
Organism: Toxocara canis; assembly: GCA_000803305.1. Taxonomy (NCBI): domain Eukaryota; kingdom Metazoa; phylum Nematoda; class Chromadorea; order Rhabditida; family Toxocaridae; genus Toxocara; species Toxocara canis. Next base: position 460,758 of record JPKZ01002335.1, read on the forward strand.
AAAAAAAGAAACAGAAGCTAATGGGCGAACTTGTGGGCCTTCTAAACAAGCGTGACTTTACGCGTGAGATAAATTGCTTCTATGCATCTCTTCGACGACCGAGAGTAATGGATGGCGCAATATGTTTATAGCTTTTTTTTAAATTTGAATTTTGTCTCATCCACTTCTTTTTATGGTGCGAAGTCAGAACAATCAGCCCGACAGTTGTATTCCCACTGGAATCATTCTGTGTCTAATGGGAAACGAATGTATTCGTGTGGTGCCTAAGTGGATGTGCTGAATGGAAAAGTTTGAATGCCGTTAAACAGTTTTGGATGCCTATCCGAAAGTGCAATAGACAGGTGCACCAAATCATGTCGTCAAACGATTGGCAGGTGGTTAGAGATGAGGGTCCGAGTTTTGGTGGCCACAACGATAATGGCGCGATCAAACGTAACCAGTATGAGGCGATTATATATAGGTTTTGCAAGCATGTCAATGAATTTCTGGCTGCGTGGATAAAAATGAATAAAGATTATTCATTTCTTCCATTTCTTTCCTCGCCGTTAGCTCCTTTTGGCACGCTACGTCTCGTATTTAGTTTTTATGCGGTAGTTTGCTGCTCGTTCTTGTTACGCTCGCTGCATTAATTCACCGTTTCTTTTTTTTTCGAGCACTCCTTCACTGAGAAAGCTTGTTTAAGTGTTTCGGTCGTTTCAGTCTTTTGTTGAATACAACGGTAATGCGTAGTGTTTATTCGAATTCACATAGAATGCTAGTGTTTAATCGAAAACATTGGACATGCCGAGGATGCCTAAAAAATCGAGCGTCAGAGGACGAAAATTCGACGGGATTGTGCATTTGATTGGCAAACATTCAACTCAGTTATACCAAATATGGGAAGTGTAAGTAAAACAAGAGTGCTAAGAGAAAATGTAAACGGCAATCATTGAATGCACACAATTGTTGTCATTAACAAAGCGAAATCAAATGAATGCTTAAAAATTTTCTATGTTATTTTGGCGTTTAAAGTCGTTCAAAACAGTTATGTGATCCTTTTTTGTTGTTAGTTGTTAGGCTGTGATAATTTTAACTTTGTTTTCGCATAGATGTATTGAGCTCATTCGTAGTTTAGTGGGACCATTACCGATGTTCATGCAGAATTTCACTTATTATAGTCAAAAGTATCGGAACAAAATTTGTAAAATTTTATTGTTGCAGCCCATCAAAGTAAGACGAATTTGTCAAAGTTATCATTTTTTTATGTTTATATTGTTCGCTTGCATTATTATCGTGATATTATTGCTTAAGTATATGGCCGTTAGTCTGATAGTAGAAAGCAGTAATTGGTAGTTGGTACGTTGATTAGTAGTAGTATTAAAGTTTAATGTTGCATATAGAATGTTAGGCAGATGAAATCCTATGGCGCTCGCTCAGACTACTCGTGTCGTTCAACCTATTGCTCTATTCTTGCTGTCTTCTTAATTGTAAGTGATGAATTGTTCTTTTCAGTTATACTCGTAACACTCCATGAAAACTCTTCAGTGTGGAGCAGAAGTAATTTAAAAAGAAAACATGATATTCAGTAAGTAGGAATAGCAGTATGAAATGAATAGCTATATGAAAAAATATTTTCATTGATATGCGCAGTCTTTACCAATTCTCTTATTGAAAGTTCCTTGGAAAAAGTACAGCTGAAAAAGAACCGTCTACTGCTTGCATGCGTTTATTAATAAAAGGGCACAATATTGTAGAGGTTGTTTTATAGTCACATTTATGGACGCTGAATTGATTTCTGAGCTAGCAAAATTGGTTTGATGAGTGTATTTCGAGAATTGGAAATCCTTGAGGATGAGTGTGAAATGGGGCCTCTTTGGGGAAGGGATTTGTAGAAATAGTAACCGGTATTTGAGGGAGTGAGTGGTGCTTATTTATATGGTCTCGAACTTAAGCCTGAACTGAAACTGGAGTATTATGTTGAAAGGTACCACGTTAAAGGTCATTGAGTATGGAATGTAAATCCACAATGGATGGTGGATTTGGTTGGATGACGCAAGAGAAAGTAGTTGTGCAGAACGTAGCTATGGCGGTGTTTGGACGTGCCCGAGGAACAGGAGTGATTTTTGTTTTCACTGGAGGGGGAAGAGGAGAGAATTTTTTCAGGAGATCATTATTCTTGAAAAACATCTTGTAAAGTACTGTTTGTTGGCGCCACTTCGTTCATTCTGTTGTCGTGAGCGTCCTGCCACTAATCTCTCTGGTTCAAATTGTTGTGTTCAAAAGTGTGTTTGGTTTGGTTTTTATTGATCGACGAGTGTTGTTTTATGAACGGGTGTTTTGAAATTTTTAATTGTAATTGTCGATAACTGCTATGTTTACGAAATTGTTTGGGTGTCCTTAAATTAAATTAAATGCGTCTCACATTTTTTTACATCGCTGAACTGATCTAGGCTAGGCTGAAGTATGTGTATGTACGACCAGTACTTTACTCATAATTACGCCTAATTTATTGATTGATCGGCGGTCTTGATGCATCGGAACTGATCAAGTGAAACGCATGAACTTTCCAAAAATTTTGGGGCAGCATGGTAGTTTTCAGTTACTGCTATGTCCACATGTAGGTGACTGTTTTGGATGCTGTAATTGTTACAGTAGTGTAAGTTGTTGTAGTAACGTTCGAGGAATTATGATACGTTTGGATGCTGTAATTAAGTAGAAGGAATTATGTAGTAACAGTGTAAGGTTTCACCGATTTGGGTTCAATGGTCATCTATTTTTTGAGTTTTTAATGAGCAATTTTTTAAAAATCTACATTTTTCTTCTGTTCCATTGGATCGCCACCGTATATCCGATGGATTCGAAAATAGTATTTCGCATTTAACCGCATTGGACTTGAGCTATGATGCTGGCAAGAAACGATATTCGATTAACTGCTTTTGAAGGGAAAATTTATGAACACCACCACCAATGAGAACTTAAACAGTTCCGTAATTTGAACGAACAAAATTGTAGCGAAACGTTAACGGTCTTTTAAATTTCCGAGAACGCCCACTGATAGTCGATAAGTATTGCGAAGCATAAAATTTTAGCAGAAAGTAAAAAATTCTCTTTGAGGCGTCCATGCCTAAATTGATAGTCCAAATTTAGCCGAACACCGAACGCAAATTTTGAGCGGATCATCCTCGCTGGACGTTAAGCCTTTAAACGGATCAGGGAAACATTCGATGGAGTCATTCGAAGTGGTGCATTGAAAATTAGTTTTCATTTGGTTATCGCGTTCGCTTCGCGTTCAAAGATAGGGAAAATGTTGGGTTGTTATTGGATGAAAGCAAGAAGGACAAAATTTTTTGGAAATGGACCGTGAATTCATTTTTGGTAAGTGTGATGCGTTAGCATATGAATCGACAAAAGCGATAGCCAGTGTGCAGTGCAGTACCTGAGGAGCAGACAAGAAGCGTTTCATGGATGTCAAAGAAAAATCCGAACCGAGAGTTCATCGACGGAGCGCAAGACTTCCCGGTTGAGCACGGAATTGTTGGTGGATGACGAATTTTCGGATGGCTTCGGCAACGGTAGCACGAAGTCGGCAAAATGTCGGAAATTTCGGTTCTCAGCGCGCGATGCATGCGCTGAATTCGGCGTCCAATAATTGGCTACTGCCAATGCCAACTAATGTTGGCGCAATTCCTAGATATAAGGGGCTTTTTGGTCTAAATAGGATAGTATAAGCGCTTCACAACTGTCCGATCAAGTGAGACTTGTTGAACGCTTCAATCAGTCTCACTTATAAATTGTCGCCTATACAGCGTACAGGCATGTGTGTTGGCAATATACTCTGCACGCATATTTATAGCACTGCATGTATACAAATCATTGTATAGGATGATAGCACGGAAAAGATTATCACATAATAATTTGTGCTCCTAGCTGTGTGTCACTATCTTCTCTGGGTTTCGAAAGAACGCAAAAAAAGGAGAATGTGGTGCTGTTGGATGTGTGTATGCAAGTGTCATCGAAGTGTTGAGGTTAGCAAAACGAAATGGCGAAACCGAACACGGCGTCAAAACAGTGAATGTTGAGAGCAACGATTGTTTGCGGCCGATGAACGGATGAAGGGCGTATGATTATCGATGGATGGGCTTACACAAATCGGATGTGAATACGTTTACACCCGGTGTTGATTGGTCAGCGGCACCATTTTTGTGGGACGAACGCAACTTGTGTTCAGGCACTAAAGGCAGAGGATCAGCTTCACTTGGCCATCTAATGCTGGCTCACCACTGTCTCTCTCTGATATATTTGCTCTACAATGCTTCTATGTTCCAGCTCTTGGCTTTAAACCGCACACGTAGTTTAAACGCTTTCTGTTTTATGTTTTGACATTTCACAAGAGGTCGTACATTTTTTTACATGACATGCATCATTGAGCAGTAGCTTTTATTTCTCCTCGTGCACTCCACGTTGTCGACGTGGAAGTTTTGCGGAAGAAAGGGGCGGGGCGGGAGGCAGGAGGTGGGGGTGTCGAGGTAAGGCAGAGAAGCAATAAACGCAACTGGAAATTTTTGAACGGGAACAAAGATTCGTCGGAAATTTTGAGGAGGGGTTGGGCGGGGGGCCTTGGTACGAAAGGCGGGGGGGAAGAGGTGTCCACACACGCAAAGACGTCTGATAACGCTGAAAACGCAATTCTATCCGCAAGAATGCCAAAGGTTCGTTAAAAATGCCGTCAGATTATCATTTCGGTGTGAAATTTTCGACGAATCATTGTTCCGCTTCAAAAATTTTCAGATGCGCTTATTCTTTCTTCACCTTGCTTGCCCCCCGCCCCCCCTTCTCCTTCCTTACGTAAAACTGCCTTCCACGTCGACGATGTGGAGTGCAGTTGGAGGAATAAAAGCTATTGCTTGTAAATGTAAACCAGTCGCTACATATTTTCGTTATACCACGGGCTAGGTTCAGTCTTTTCTTATGGTGGTATTAGAACTGTTGAATGTACTCTTCGTGGTGAGCTAGTGCTTTATGATGGAATTTTCTTCGTTGACGGTTTTCTCGGTAACGGAATGCCTTCGGTGGAATGAAGAAATTGATGATAGCGAAATGGGGAATACGCTGTGGAAATCGATGAGCAGTACGTTCATTCCATCTGAGACAATTATGTTGCATTCTTTCCCTTTAAAAAAAAAATTTTATTTTCATTATCGCGATCGAAAATAAAATTATGTTTTAAGGTTTGGCTTTGCATAAACGAAGCGTTTATCGATGCGATACGTCGTTCGTTAGCGAAATTACTTTTGACTTCTTTTTAAGTTACTTTTACTAGCAACTATCAATCACTAAGACTTTTCCGCATTCCACAAAAGCGAAAAAATCTGTTTTGCAAAAAAAAACCAAACTAAAGATGATATATGTTTCACCAATTAGCAGAGATTAGCAGAATTGTAAGTTAACAACGATCATTAAGCACTTTGTTTTCATTTTACTTCCTTTCATCGCTTTGTGAGGTTTTCTTTATTCTTTGTGGATAAACACTTCCTATGGTTCATCTTTTTTCTTCTTCGTGCCATTAAGGCAGTAGTAGTCCAAGCATGCTACTGTGCAACATTTCATGTTGGCGAGCTTTGCTGCTCGTTTGGACAGGGATAGGATTCTCACCGTCGCAAGAGGGGAAGGGAACGGTGAGCGATTTTTCCACACTCCGGCCCACCCCTTCACCCTTCCACATTCTACTTTGCATAGGAGAGTGTGGTCCAAAGGCGAACTGTATTTGGGCGGATGGTCATATTGAGGATAACTGAACTTGAACGCCCACCCTATATCGATGACAGTGTTGTGTAGAGAATGAAGTCATATTCCCGTGTTTTAAATGTTCGTTTTTCTCGCAATACATAACATCTTCGTTTACGTACATATCACTGTCTTGCTTTTACTCTTAAACGTGCGTTCTACTACATCTTTGGCTGGCCCCTCATCCTCCTCTCCTCCCTCCTCCATCCCTTCCCCCCTCCCCCCTCCCCCTCTTACCTCTTTCTCCTACCCGTCCCTATCTCCCCGTTTCGTACTTTTTATCTTCAACTTATTGAACGAGTATCGCAAATTCTTTGTTGCGTTTTATTGTTTCGATGACGAGCATATTCCCTTGGATACTTCAGATTACGTACGCATTTACGAAATTAGACCGCGTGCACTTACTTTGTGCCGCTGTTTTTCTTTTTTTTTTCGCTTTAATCGAATGCTGTGCATTCTCTAATGGCTGTGTGCGTGTTCGTGTTTCAATGGTAGTCTTGATTTAGAAAAGTCACTTTCTTACAACGTTCACTTGCGCATTTAGTTGCGTTGATTTTATATGCACTTTTTTGAATGAATTTTTGATGGGCGATCGCTCTATTGGGTCGTTTTCCGTTGTATACGAGCGTGCTGTCGTGCAGGTTTCATTTTTTTTTTTTGATTATTTACTTAAACGATTTGCTTAAAGGTTGGCATTATAAAAGCGCATATTATATCGGATCGGCTTTATATGACTTGCACAATGGGCGAGACTCTTTTGATCATGTATAATAATTGTATGATAATTTTTCCTTTCGTTGAATTTTTAAAAGAAAATTCCGTAAAAAATTTCATACATAAGCAATTGCAGCTTTGATGTTGTAGGAATGTAGGACGTTCGATATTATATATCACTGTTTGTGCTTTTCAAGTACTTATAAATAAATAAATTTCAATATGAGCACAATATATTATAGAAATATTCGTACCGCTTGCTGCATTAAATATCGATAAGAATATTTTGCACTGTCGTGCAGGTTTCATTTTTTTTTTTGATTATTTACTTAAACGATTTGCTTAAAGGTTGGCATTATAAAAGCGCATATTATATCGGATCGGCTTTATATGACTTGCACAATGGGCGAGACTCTTTTGATCATGTATAATAATTGTATGATAATTTTTCCTTTCGTTGAATTTTTAAAAGAAAATTCCGTAAAAAATTTCATACATAAGCAATTGCAGCTTTGATGTTGTAGGAATGTAGGACGTTCGATATTATATATCACTGTTTGTGCTTTTCAAGTACTTATAAATAAATAAATTTCAATATGAGCACAATATATTATAGAAATATTCGTACCGCTTGCTGCATTAAATATCGATAAGAATATTTTGCAGATCCGTTGCATATACTCTGACTGTCATCAGTGGAATCCATTCTTTGACGGATCACCACAAAATCGAATCTATATAAAGGCAGGAGAGCAATTTACGACATGCTGTACACCAAAAATCACTCGAAATTCACACCTTTTATAGCTGTCATGGTAGTTTTGTTTCTCGTATACTCTCAGTTTATGTGTCTGTGCAATGGTTGATTGAAACTGCGGTTGCAATTGTTCATTGTTCGTATACGAACAGTAAGTAACTTAATGTACCCGAAAGCTCAGAGAATTCCTTATTATTGGGTAGTATATTTTAAAAAATTTATAGAATTTCATCACGCAATAAGATTTCTAAATTTGTACTGCATAAATTTCTTTGAAGATATTCCAGCAAATAGCATTCCTATTAACCCTAATTTATCTATAGACGGAAATGTTATCGGAATAGTTTTTCGTTAAGGCTTTTTTTTCTGTGCGCTTTGGCAAATATCGAAATTTACAAATATGAGCGCTTATATAAGATAAATGTGAATATTTCTCCTTAGTGAGTAGCAATTCATGAAAACATTTCGTTCGGTGAATGAGTTATCAAAGCGCATATCGTGCTACTACCCTTACGCACATTCTCACTTACTTTACATATGATGTAATGTTGATAGATGAATGTGATAATTGAACTTAAAAGATGAAAGTAATTAAGTTTCGTAGAAATTTCTATTCTCCAGTGATCGTGTCAAATACCAAAGTATTATTTGTACTAATAATGCTCTAACAAAAAAATTTTCCCATATCGTACAGATTACTTCATAATATCACCGCTTTCAGCCATAATTATTCCCATTTTTCATTTGGGTTTGCCAACTTGAACGGAAATCAGAGTGGTTGGATGTTTATGCGAGAACTTGTCCTCTTCACTAGTCGCTACTGCATTAACGCATTTCGATGCACAATTGTCGCTTCTCTCTCTCTTTTTTTTTTAATCGTCTTCCGCAGTTTATGCCGTTTTTCTCTGCGGGAGTCATTTTGGTTGTGAGCAAAAATTTGTTTCGTTTCAATTGCCTTCAAAAAACGTTCTTTTATAAAGTGTATAGAATTGTTGAACGAGCATCCATTTTGCTAATTGTATGAGTGATGTGATGAACATTTTCGTTTTTTTTGTCCGCTTACATGAACAAATTTTAGGAGTTGTATTTTCAACGTTAAGCAATTAAGCAGTTTGAAATTATCTCATCGAACGGTTTCATCAAGAAGCCATTAAAGTTATCTGCATTTAGTATATTTCGATTGACAACACTGAGCTTCTTTCTTTGGATTGACTGATTCGGCGTTTCTGAGAGTTTCCGAATTTCCCGGAGGAGTGATAAGGAATATCACCTTATCACTCTTCCGGGAAACGACGAAAGAGTATTATTTATCGAACGCTGTATGATATTTCGATATTATTTTATCACAGTTGAACGAAAGTTGATAAACCTTATGTTCACTGGTATGTAGTGCACATATGTCTGGTTTTTATAGGCTGTTCTTGTGAACGATGATAGCTACAACAAAAAAAGTGAATGACAACACTTAGGGGCAGAAAAAAACGAGTTTGAATACCGCTGTTGTATTGTCAGAGACCTTGAATCAGTTGATCAGATTCACTCTAACTGATTTGCTGTATTGAACGATTTTTGGTCGAAAGACCTGGTTGAACTATTATTATTTGCAAGTAAAAGTTTTTTTCTAGCAAAGATTTTTCCCATTTGTTTTTTTCTGCCCGGAATCTTGAAAGTTTTCCCTTCAGTAATCCAGATCGATCTCTTTGCTTTTTGTTGATTGCAGTTACGCTAGCATTGCGTATTATCCGAATATGCAAAACTTCTCGGCAATCTTTTGATTTCTGAACGTTTTAAAAATTTCCTTTGTCGGTGATGCGCACTAAGGATGTCCTTTGATCACATTTGTGTTGCATTGCTGCAATTCACCAACATATGCTTACATTTCGTCGAAAATATTACAAAGCAGCTAATTGTTTTAGTTAGCTGTTCATTTCTCTTGTAGTTTGTCTGTTTTGAAATGCCTCTTTCGAAGGCATCCTTCGACGACTCGGATTAAAGTAGGAACAGAGAAGAACAGAAAGCAGAGAAGCGGCCAAGGAAAGAAGCAATAATGAATGCGAAATATGGATGGGCTAGGCGGATGGTGGTAGTCGTTGGCAGACGGGTCCGTCGAAGTAAATGTGATTATGAGCAAGCTTTGCGCACCACTGATGAACCTAATTCACTGTTGTGCTTCTCATTATTCATCGCTTCGCATCAACGCACAATCTTTTCACTCATAATTCCATCACTACCTGGTCGGCACCATCGAGTTCCGTCAATTTCACGATTGGTTTTTCTTGATGATCCAATTTGTCAATAAAATCCTTCTAACAAAAGGCCTAATCATTTAATATGCTTCTACTCATAAAGCTAAGGTATCTTTTGCGAAGAATGTACAAATTGAGTAAACGTTCCTTTCCAAGGATTTCACGTTTTCTTTTCGAAAGTGCATTGACAGTTATTACAGCATCTTCTCATGAAATGTAGCTCTCTACTCTGGTATGGCATCCATCGTCTTCTATATGCGTATCATCTTCTGTACACATCTATCGGTTACATTTTTCATCATATATGCGCCAAAAGATGAGACTTAAGGGTCTACAAAAACACTCGTTAATTCATTCTTCATCCATCAAGCGGTTTTTAATGGAATTGGTTCACGGCTTCCTTGCTCCATCCAACATCGTTTGATCCGCTTAAACATTCGAATTGACTGCGATCTCAATTGTGATCGAGTGATCGATCCTGCAATTTTGATGATTTCAATCATAAATGGCCGATCACTTATCTTTTTTTTGAGGAAGATTTACGTTAACGTCACAGTTTCAGTTGTTTGCGTTATCTTTTTTACGACCCGTTTCAAATATCGCAAAAGTAACTTCTTTTTTTTTTCGCACAGTTCGTGAGAATCTTGCAATTTTCTTCAAGATTTTCTTGATTTTTGTGTGACTCTACTGCGCAATACTAAAGCATATTTATGTTGGAGGTGCGAACAAGCACTTAGGGATTGATCTTTGTAAGACTACAGCGTTTAGTTGGTCCGTTGTCGGGTTAGCGATATTGTGCTGAATGAATGTGTCATTGAATTCGGCCGTATCGTTCGTTGGTGTCAGTTTCATAGGATGTTACCCTCATCTAGGAATGATGAGTTGCGTTTTGTATCAATCGTTAATAACACTCAACGAACGGCTACCGTCAAGATTGAACATTTTTGTATTTGATTACAATTCACTCGCTCGTTGAATTCATTTCATGAGCAGTGTTAGCCACCAAAGAGTGGGTGGGTGACATTCTAATTGGGTTTGTAAATGAACTTTTAAAATACTTCAACTCGAAAGTCATATTTCATCGAGCATAAGGCGCTTTCGTATTGGCCGCCATTGATTCACGGAGAGGTTCCCCTATGTGAAAAGCTTACTGGTAAAACATAAATATGAATTCAGTTTGTTGATCTTTTTTTTGATTTATCATTTTGCTCATGAAATGTATCTAGTGCACTGGTATCATGCGCTCTTGTCACAGAGAATTCGCATTTTTGTAAGTTTGTTTTTGATCGTTCATCAGACCAGTCGAAATGTGTGCCAAAAGTGGAGTTCATCGCTATTTCATTTTACGCTATAAAGATAGCTGCTCCTCAACGAGCTAACCAAGCTAAACAAAATGAAGTTTTTATGTGATATTGGATGTGATGCATAGCCACGTAATTAGCACCATACAAAGAGTACTGGATGTGGTTTTGCAGATTTTCTAATCGCATCTATTAGATGACCGTACTTAACAACATAGGATTACTTAGCAGATGAAAAATCAATAAAACGAAGGAATGAAATCAAAAATAGTCAAAAGAGGGCTCAGGTAATTGAAAATAAAGTCCATTCGTTTACGCTCTTACGAGGTTCCGTAAACAGGAAACGTTGTTCACGAATCTGAAGGGACAATTGATTGCTTTGATTCCTCAATCTCTTTTTGTCCCCATCGTTTTCTACCGGCTTTTAGCACTTCACAGTAGGCATCGCTTCTATTTACTCTTTTTCGAACTTTTGTGATCGCCAAATTGTACGGCATCCGATTTGCATCCAAAATCGACTCGGCGATGCGTTCATGTTCCTTCGTCCGTTTTACCTCCACTGGGAATTAATATTAATTAATATAACAAGCGTACTAATCGGAATTTAATAAGCATAGAAGGTACCGATACATGAATAACAAATTAGCAAAGACAAGCACGACGATAGCAGTGCTACTATTTTTGTTGTCGTAATAAACAACATTATAGTATAAATAAATATAGGAGACAAAAGATTGGACTTCTTCAGCAAGTTGCCAATATTTCGCTCGGTCGATACAAACATCTTCTTTTGAGTTTAATCTTTTTTCAAGAACTTGACAGAAATTGCTGACATTTGCATCCTCGATCTTAATCGTCTTATCGCCATAGTCCGTTAAAATAATCGTTGTTTGAGTGCTTCATCAATCTCGTACACGTTCAACTCGTCAAGTTAATTAAACCAACTAAACTAATTAAGCCAGTTAAATGTGAACAATAGTCGACAATATCAGCTATGGCACAATGATTAATTGAAATGAGTGAATGACGACTAATATCTTAGGAATTCAAACTTTTGACGCTAACGTTTCAGAATGTAGTTTTGTTTTTTCGCCGCAATGGCAAATAGATATTCATAGCACTAGGTACCAGCGCATTTATAAAAACTTGATCTCGATTATCTCATTGAGTAGCAAGTCCCGGCAAAAAGAAAAACTTCTAACACATTCCTTTTTTGGATTTTCATTTGCTCTAGGCTTCACTGAGGTGCGAATTGCAGAGCTCATATATTCTCCTAATTAGATGTAGGTTTTCGTTTAGAAATCTTTTTGCGTATTTAAGGTTGCTTGAATTCATCTGAGAGCTCAGTTACAATTTCTTTCGGATGTTTTCTTCAACTCCAATTGATCGGTAACGGATTTTGTGCCCTATCATAAAAATGCTTATAAGTTTCATTTGCGAGAAGTTCGCATGCGTGAATGTAATTAAATTCGTTTTCACCGCTCTTCGTAAGGGAAGAAATTCTTTCCCGGGAAATGCGTTGTGAAAATTTTGGTATCCTTTGTTTGTTTTTTTTTCTCAACGACACACTGAATTTCAATTGTTTTCTAAGAATAAATCACTTTAACATTTCCCGTTTTCTAACTTCACCCGAAAAAGAAGCTACATGGCCAAGTATCGATGATGGAGAACAAAGGATAACTAAAATATTAGAAGACTGAGAAAACTGTTCATATTCTTCGGTATTCTTAAATGATGTCGAGAGGCAAGCGAATGCATAAAGTTTTGGTTTGGTAGAGGTGACACATCAACTAAAAACCTTCAGTTTTCAACGGGTACAATATCGCAAGCGTATATCTCTTTTCAGATGTTTCCTCAGTAGGTTCAATTTATACCTAATACTAGGTTTTGCTTAATTAAATATGCCATTGTTAGATGGCTTTACATAGGAGACGCTTTAGAGGAGAGTCGAATGAATGAATGCAAAAGCTTGCTTCAATTGCTAACTGATAGAGATCGATGATTGCTAAGGGATCAACTAGATGTGGACATTGTTATGAACCCTTAAGACCATTTCTCTCTTTTATCAGCATGCCATTAGCATCAACTCTTCAATGCCATACGACGACTTCGTTTCTCAAGTCCAGTCAAAAGGGTCACATAAATGAGCATTATAATGGACGCATACAATGGGAAGCGGTTGATGATTCAGTGATTCTAAATATAGATTTCTTTCCGTCGTCTAGATCCTAAAATGCTTGCAGAATTAAGCCAAATTGCTTTTAAGGATTATCTCTTAGATTTATGTTCCATTTTGGTCCTTTTGGTTAAGTCCCTTGAGATGCTAATAGAAAATCAAAAGTTTGTGATTAGTTGGTTTTGCTCACTTTAAAAAGAAGTTCATTCTATCCTAGCCTACTTTATGTGAATGTTTGATGCTTTGCTTCGTTTTGGAGATGTTTCACTTCTCCTTCTGATGCTTCCGCTGGGTACTCCCTATGACTGGTCCACGGTCAGGTAACAATTAGATGGAGTTGTTGCACGAATTAGGAGCATGCTGTAATGTCGAACTCTCAGCTCCTTTAGCAGAGCCCAGAACCAAGACGAGGTGCAATTCCTTTCTTTATTCATAAGCTCGAGGTTTTAATCGAACTGAGTGCGTTGTGTTTTCGGATAGCGAGTACCATTCAAACAAATGTGATAACTTGTTAGCAGGTGAAATACACTTACGGCATTTTTGATTAGACGACACTCAGCTGTGACGAATGAAGGGCAAAATGCTTATGTATACTTCATTCACTTGATGAGTTCTTAGCGACTATTTATACAACCTTTTTCTGATATCGCATACTAATGTTCAGTCCTCTGACATTTATGTGCTTTTCCCGTTTGTTTGCTTTTTTTTTTTTAAAAAAAATAGAGAATCGCACTAAATGATTTTTCACTGTAATCTATGTCTTGATGGCATCAAGATTTAAGCAGTCGATGCTGTTCAATTTTCGCTTTTCAGCTTTTCATTACCAAGAAAAAAACAAATACCGTATAGAGCGCTAAGACAATTTTACAGTTCTCCAAACATATCATGCGTTTTAGGATCGTTTATTTCTGGATGGATAATAGCTAATACTGTTTTAGCTAAAGCATCTGAACGTAATCATAGTGCAATATATTTAGCGCATGTTTAAAGCGAACAACAAAAATGGGCTAGTGGTCATCATGCCTTAGAAAGCATGAAATAGTAGCATGAAAATATTATTTTTATTTAAATATTTTACGTTCTAATAGCATTTCACTAAGATGCTGATAAAGGCTTACCTTTTAAGGGTTTATTATGAGACGTCATTAGCTTCTTGTAATGTGTTCTTATGTCGTCGATAATTTAGCATAGGAGATAAGATTCGCTTTTAAAAAATCGGAAAGATGTAAGCGTCATGCTGAAAGAGCTGCTTATCATTTACATATTGAAGGTTAAGTGTTATGTACTGCGCTTATGTTAAGTATAATTTAGTAATAAATGATGCATTTTCGACTGATGATTCATCGTTTGTTGCATTATCGATTGGTGACTCATCGTTTATTGCATTATCGATCGATAATGCATCATTTATGATACACAACTGTATGGCAAGCAAAAAGTGGCGAAAAGAATAAGAGCTTGATTTTTTTTTTTTTTTTTCTAGCGAAAAGGGTCTAGCATTTGCTGAGATTGATGCGTTGTTGTTTTGCAAAAACTCGCTTTTCCATTGTCGCTTTCTGATTGTTATGTTATAGCATGAATGGTGTACGATGATGTAGCGAGGGAATGAACTGACTTTGACAGCCATATCATATCCATATCTTTGAATAAGTCTCCTATGGCGGTTATCGACGGACTATTAAAAGAGCTTTATGGGTGCCCGTATCATTTATCATTGCCGCCTTAAAGAAATTAACTTGTTTAGTCGAGCTCACTATATTGTTCGTAATCAAATACCCCCTACTTTATTATGTGTAGATAAGATGCCTCCTCTGTTCCAAACATAGCAAGCACCCTCATCGTATAATGTGACGGAATTTCGTGGAAAATATGCTTAAATTTCTTCTGCAAAATTAAATCCATTGACAGTGTAGTTTTGTTTAAAAAAACGGTAAGCCAATTTATAACGATAATATCTCAACACAATTGTTTTTTCCACACATACGATTCCCTATAGTTTACTTGTAACATTTTTTTACTCCATTTTTCTTTTTTCATTTCGAAATTATTTGGCTAGAAAGCCAATGAGTGCATGAATGTAGTATATAGGGAGTGATGTAGCATTTCCATTTTGTAGTATTTTAGTTAAACCAATTTTCTGTTCGATTTCTACAGCAAACAGCCATAAAGGTTTATCTATATTAATTCTGAGTCTTATCACTATATATAGATTAAATAGTCTTATCACTATTTGATTAAATGCTACTCTATCATAGTACTAGATTGAATGTGATGCTTTTTCTCATCTGATGGCTATCATTATCTTTTTGTTAAGCCACTTATCATCTATACACATGAATGATTTACCAAATTAAAATTATTTTCGAATTAACCGTCCGACTAATGATGACCTCAACGGATAATGACAGTGAAACGAACATTTAAGTAAGGGAAGATGCTGTTCGATTATGAGCTATGAATAATTTGTAATTTGTAAACGATCGGTCGTCGCCTTTTCGTCATCTTTATTTTCAATTTTGATGATTCTTTTAAACCGATTTTTAAACATAAAAAAGTTTACTTGTTATAATTTTTCTGCTAGAGGGCTTATAACCTTCAAAATAATTCCACAATGAATGCAAAAGTTTGTCCTTCCTTATAATAGACGTTTCGTTTATTTTACGAGCCCGTGGAACAAAATTTCATTTTCCAGCAAATCCCTAATAGATGGAAGAAAAAGTAGGTGTAATATTTTTCGAATAAATGACTAGTGGTAAAACTTTTATGTTTATAGTCATTTAATGAAAGATTATTCAGGAAGAAATGCCTCCTCTGATCAGTAGAAAATTTAGCGACGACGAACTATGTCTTAAAAGTAATTCTTAATTAAGGCTTGTCGACATTGTTTCATTTCTACAAATGTTCTAAAAAAAACCCCTCAAGTCATGGCTCAACAGACGATTGTTATTGATATCCATGGCCAATAATAGAGTGCATGCTATGATCGCTGTTAGTGTTTCACCTATACACACACATTTAAGTCACCTGAATTATTGCACATGAATTTTTGCATTCATTAGAGCCGATAATACAAGTACAAAGAGGCTTATCTCTAAGGAAAACATTCTATACGTATCGTTCGAGTCGAGTTGGATCATGCAGTAGCTTTCTTTTTTTTTTCAGCCGTCGTCAATCATTAAAGCGAATTGTTTATTGCGAGGCGAAAATTGCGCGTCGAATTTCGCATTCCAAATCCCCCGAATACGTGCTGCTGTTGTCGCTGTTGCAACAACTCCTGACTGCACTTTTGTCGCGCAATTGCGCTACGCTTCGCTTAATATTATTGTTCACCCGATGCGACAACCTACACCTCGACGCCTCTTAACTGTAGCCTTTTTCGCACTATTATCATTAGCAGTATACCATGTGCTTACCATTCGAAGTAATTTGTTTTCAATAATATCGTCTATTTTGGATGATCCAATAACGCCAACCAGTCACGAACCAGTTTATTGGCAGTAAAGTCTATCGTGAGGTTAGCAAGGGCGCCATGAGTGATATTCGGTCTTCGTCCATGGATGGGAAGATCAAAGGTCATTATGCCCAACCCGCTGAAGCGGGTATAGATCGCCGTTCTTTTGGCTCGTCTTTGCCTATCGTGACAGCTTCTTTGCTGCCGCCATGCTTGCAAACCAACAGAAATCCATCTCGCCATGCATGCTGCTGGCTTCATTGTAGGGCCATTCCAATGCTTTTTTTACCACCCTGGTTGACGTTTGCCATCCGCACGGATCCAGTTGTTTCGTCTTCAAATGCATCTGTTGTCCGTTCCTCAAATAACGCGTCTAGATCATCTGCTTTTGGCGTCACAGATGGCGGCAAATTAGTCTGTTACTCCAGCTCGTTTCAGAACTCTGCTGTTTAGAATCCTGTCTTTCAGTGATGTTTCGCATGGGGCGTACCATTGCGCTTTGTGTAATTGCGATTTTGAACTTCACTTCTGTAGTTAATCAGCCTCTTTTCTATACTGCGCTCCATTACACTGTATATACTAGATTAGGCGAAACTTCAAACGTGTATGAAAATTAGAAAGTTTCTTATAAAGAAACATTTCAGAGGGCAACCATTCATCCTGATAAAATCGTTGTTTTGTACGATCGGGAAAAAAGTGTTGAAAAGGATATTCGTACGAGTCGGACATGTATCATAGTTTTCGCCCGCTGAAAATTCGTGGTATTTAACAATTTAGCTGTTGACGAGAGAAATAGCTATCCGTTTCGGTGTCTTCAGTTAAGCGTTTAGGCAACAATTTAAAAACCCTACGAAGCGAACCGAAAACTGAAGTGATACGAAGAGGGAGAGATAAAGTGGCGGAATGACGAGCCACTGGGAGGAATTTGTTGAAAAATTTATTGGCGTTTGAAAGTAAGTGGCCGTGAAGAGGGGGCGACACATCGAGAGCACGTCTTTCTAATGAGTTGCCTTTTTCTGAGCGCAATCCATCACTCATGAGGCTATCGAAGCTCTAGGCTTAAATAAACAAACGAAAATGTGCACCAAATAGCGATAGATCAAGCCTAGCAATTTCATCATGATACGCCCGCTATCCGAACGATGTTCTCACTTTCGTTGGTTTCATTGACTTATTTTTGGTATCACATGGAGTGTACAATGTAAAAAACGTGGATAAACGAAATCATGAAACAGCGATCCGTAAGGCGATAGCAAAAAAGTTGAGCGATACAAACAACCGATTTCTCACATTTGCGAATGGTTTAGGAGGCACAGGTGGTAGAGAGGAGGGAGTGAGATTTGGAAATCGAACATACAAAAAATTGCTAAACACAAACTCCAGAGGAATTGCTGGCATTTTCAAAGTTGAAATTTTTGGGGGAACATACGACTTACCACCCTTACTTCCCTCTTCGCTCCCCCCCCCCCCCCCCCCCCCCCCCCCCCCCCCCCTCCCACCCCCT
>JPKZ01002335.1:487826-516379 GCA_000803305.1 Toxocara canis
ATAACTTATTATTTATTATTATCATTATTGTAATTGTTACAACTATAATTATTACTACTTATTATAACCTTGTCAACACAATATTTTTTATTAATGTAATTGCGTTTAATTGCTCTGCAGTCAAATTAATCTGCTTGATATTTAGTAAAATTGTACAATGACCTAATTGTCAATATAATGAAATTAAAAAACTACAAGGCTTGTGAAATTTCTGTTACTCAAAAGTTTTTTAGGGAGAGAGATGGAGTGTGCCTCTAAATGGGAAACAGATCGATGTTGAAGTGCTTTTGCGGTCTTTCTTCTCGGCCAGAATTTGATGTCGATAACTTTGGTGGGGACCTTAGTGTATCGCAAATCCCCATTTATAACTTACAGCATTTAACTGTGTTTCCTCATTTTTCTTTGAGGACGCCTAATTTTTACACCTTTTATAATAGAAGTAAGTGATTGAGGTGTTCATCTGTTGTGCGGGTAATTTATTTATATTTGATTTATAGAGACCGAACAAGTGCTGTCTTTTTAAAGTGTGTCGTCTCTTGAATAGTTTGAGTATACAATTGGGATAGAATATCGACTGGAGGAAACCTGAAGGAACAAAAGACTTGAATGCACGCGACATTGGGAGCTGTAACTAGGAACTATAACTATAACTTCTTCAGGTTTGCTTCCAAACGTTCACGGTTTTATCGACGAGCACATTTACAACCAACAAACGGGCGATGTATTCTCGGCATTCGACTTAAAGACCGATTATGATAAAGATATTTGGTGGAAATATGAACCAGTATATGTGACTGCGCAAAAGAGTGGAGCACGAAGCGCTCTTTTCTTTTTCCCAGAATGCGGGGTAAATCAACAAGTCTCTCATTTCGACTCTTTAAAGGGGGAAACAATTTGAGAGTGTAGTTTTATGGGAAAAAATTTTCGATTGTCTTTGTTTTGAACGACATAGAAATTACTAGGCATTTCACTTAATTGTAAATTTTAGTTGATTACTACGTTGAATTACATGTAAAACTGATGATAGTTTGTCAAAGTATTTCGTATTGTCAAAATTTCAAAATTGTCAAAATTGTCAAAATTGTTTACTTGTCAAAATTGTCAAAAATCATAGTTTATCAAAATTACATGTAAAATTGATAGTTTGTATTGATTCCATCAACATAATAGCACATCACTTGCACGCGAATGTGCCCATCGAACAATATTCAGCTTCAGCAGCACCAAATTGCGATCGTTGTGAGCGAACATATCGTGGTGCCTCAAATAAAAAAGATCCCTGGAGCAACATTATTTTAGTATTAATTCCCTTCTGCAACCAAACTTGAAGTCTTATCGATGTGTGTCTGTGTGTGTCTGTGTATGTAGGTGTATTTGCATGTTGCTATTAGCCTTTTAGCGAACAGTTAGAGTTTTCGCTGCTTTAATGTAAAAGGCCACTTATGTAAAAGCAGTCAGAATTTAGATTTGAAGCCTCACCAGTGATCTATAGTTAAGTGGCTTTATAGTTAAGCGGCTTTAACAATTTGTGACTATGGCCATTGTCTTTCTATGAGTTACGTGGATAGTGTTGATCAGAAACCGTGGGATAGGGAAATAACGCATTAAGCAGCAAATGTTCTACGAATCCAGGTACGGTGGTATCCTTCATTATCAATTTGCGAGGCGCCTGACGACTTTGGCCTGGACGATGTGAGCAATGTTAAGCGCATCATTGAAGCTACAAGGTTGGTGAAGCTATTTCGTTTTATGCTTATATGCCTTGTATACATTTTAGTTGGATAACTTGTAGTGATACGAGGTGGCAAAATTGAATAGTGTTCATATCGTTCACAATGGACCAGTCTAAACGTCTTACTTTTGGCAATTTAAAGTAGTTTCGCTCACAAATTAATGGTTTTTTCATTTTAAATTTGTTCAGATAATTAAAATCACATAAGAAGAGATGAATGATATCGCTGAAGTAATTAAAATTGTGTATTTGATATGCGCTCTCCTCCCACTTTATAAGTTTTCCCATTTCGAGCATTCTATGCTTTGGCATACAGTAGCCAGTTTATTACTTTTAGAACACATGATTTGGTCATGGTGAACCACGTGAATATACGGAAACAAATCGAACGGTTCGGCGTACAAAACATACGTTACAGTAAATCGAAACAAATGGAAAGGTTCATTGAAGTACGTTGATTTCTTAAAATATCTACTCCTATTATAATTGGCTGATCGGTCAAATTATTTGTGGATTTACAAAATTTGTGACCATCTTTTTTCTTTTTTGGCTGCTGATAATCATTCGGCATATTGTTATTTTTCGTATAAAACATTATACATTTGTTCTTACAAAAGAAAAAAGTAAACTGAATAATATTTGCTTTTCGTCCTTCCACTAGAGCTTGTTTTCGACGAAATGTCATGGCGAAAGATAGATAGTGCTATTAAAAATATCAGCCTTTTATTGCAAGTATACAAAAACGGAGCTTTTCTAGAGGAGAAGATATTGTATTGGCATTAGGAATGGAAATAAACGAGTTTTATAAAATTTATGAAAAAAGATTAGTAAGAAATTTATAAAGGATTTATCTCAAAACATATCAGTTGATTTTTTTTTTGGAGTGTCGCCTCAGAGCTAGTCTTTGTTAATTGAACTTCATTGCCTATAACTTCAGATTTTCTATTTTTTAGGAACGAAAGTGAAGTTCTTGCGCTAATGCGGTGTTACCTGAGGTTAGTTAATGAGAGATGGCTTCTGAGCATAGTGTAGTTGGAATTGGAAAAAGTTCATTCATACATTAGAGCGCAAAAATTGCATATATTTTAGGCGCTTGAGCGATTAGAGTCTCAGGTTCGTGAGCGAATCGATCTAAACATGATCGTTGTATCACCGCATGGATACATCGATGTTCCTGAGCAAAATATTCGCATTTTCGATCGTTTTGTGCCTATGGAAATGATTAACGTCACAATCGGTGCTGGCGCGGTTAAGCAGGTTATTCCATTTCCCGGCAAAACACATCAAGTAGGTTCCAATTTACTCGCTTTATGAGTTCAATTTTGCAGATCGTCCGTTTTTATGTTCCCGCTTTCGTTATGTAAACATGCGATCAAAGGAGCGATCGCAAAGAAATTTTATGAGGGTAATCTAGGATGGCGTGGCGCAAACAAAGTGTGGGAGCTATTAATCTACTTCTGGATAGGTTACGGTACATGAAAAATAATTCGGCGGAGAGATAAGTGTCCACCAACAACAGCCGTCAGTTTCGATTTCGGTATAGGAATGTTTTTCGGGAAAAAAATGCACTAAAATTCCCGGATGATAGGCACCTTAAGAGCGACAGCAGTTCAGATGTGAAAAAAACGTTCTACCGTTACCAATTCACAGTGCGCTTTGGAAGTAAATGTCTGAGTGTGAGTCGAGCTTATACGTAGCAAATTGTTGTCGGTTTGGTTTTCGAACATTTCTTAAGCCGTTTTGCCACGGTTACATAAAGCGCATATTTGTGCCGCCTGTTGGCGCGCTTCCTAACATGCTCTGTTTCACGTGACCATAACTTAACGAATTTTTGCAGAATATTATCTAGTTTTATTGTAGCCGACTATACAAATTTCACCAGACGAGAATTTGCTCAGTAAGCTAGCGGGTATGCAGTCTGGCCTAAATACAATTTTAGCAACAACCGCATTCATGTGGTTGTCAGAAAGTTGTTCTATGGTAGGGGTTTTAATGTAAGATGTTTTTTTGGGCGAAAGTCTTTTGGAAATTTCTATTTCGAAAATTTTTCCTTTTCTTTGATGATTTTCGCGAATCATACGAAACGCTATTAGTTTCCTTATGCAATTAATGCTTCCAGAAATAATTACTTCCCAAAATAGAAGCCAGCCTTATTTAACAACTTCCTTTCTGTTCCTCATCCTCTCATAATGCACTTCGTGAATACATTCAAGCCACAATTATGCTTTTCAGTAGGTACTCTGTTAGATAAATTTGTTGTATTTTTAATTAATTATATAGTAGGGCTCACAAGTGATTCGCTTATCACTTGAAGATGCTTTGCTGCAATTTACAATATTTGCTTTACTGAACGTGTGGCATATTTCTGACTCGATTTTTAAGTGTTCACCATTGCGGACAGCTATTCTGCTTTATGAATGTGTCGGAATTATTTTATTTTCGTTTTAGATATATAGTCAGCTTCGTTACATATCACCGATTCCCAATATAAAGGTTTATTATACGGCAAAAAATATCGGCGATATTCCTCCGTGGTATTTCTATAGAAAGTCGGACGTTGTCGCCGATCTTGTCGTCATTGCGACACCAGGATATGCTGTTTATACGGTTATTTATTTCATTTATGTTTATGCCTAACTTTTATGCGGTCTGTATCAATATCAGTGAAGTATTGACTTATGAAGTTTACAATCGCAAGAGCGATCGATTGGCGATCGATTGCGTCGAACTCAATCTTCAGTGATCTGCGATCATTGCGAATAAGCGATTAGCAAACCAGTTCAACAATATACGAATGCTCATGTGATCCTCGCACAAATTTTTAAAATTTCTTTTTTCGTATTGATTGATAACAGAAGCGTTAAGCATGCTATATAATGCATAATTTTTATGAACAGTTTACAGGAGGATGAGGAGAAACAAATTCCTCGACCATCTGAAACTGTTCGCTATACGGGTTTAAGCGGATATAATAACGAATATCCAGATGTGCTCGGTCTTTTTCTCGCCTTTGGACCACGTATGTGTTAAACTTTCGGTGACATTATTTTAGCCCAGTACCATGAACTGAATTAGAAATATATATCTTCTATGATAGGAGATTTTTACGTTTTGAAAACACCTTCTAAGCGGTTAACAAATAACCAACTGTAGTTGCATCCCTAATTCGCTTAATTCTATGGGAAGTCACTTAACGACTAGAGTCTCTCTCATTTCTCAACGTGCCTTCCTCACCGAAATACCAAACAGGGTATGCATGATCAAGATAGGGAGAATGCAAATTTTTTGCAAAATATTGGAAAAATAGCCCTGAGCACATATCGCAAGAGTTGGAAAAAACAATTTTTGGGATAACAGTTACAGTCAATAGCCATTATTTACACATTTTCTTACACTCCTAAACGCTGTCGATGTTGATATCGTTGTGCGAAAAAAAATATTGCAAAATTTGAAGCATCGTTAATGTTCCAAACAGTTGAGATGTGAACAGTAATATACAAAACTTTACTAGGTACTCGTAGCATTCGCCAATAAGAAGTGATCTGTATGAGATGGCCGATGATGCTATATACGTTTTTGGTAGAGCTATATGTATTTGTGAATAATAATGATAATTATGATTGTGTTATTTTGCAATTCAAGCAAAGTATTATAGTGTTTCGATCGGGAATGCGAAAAGGTCCCGCGAACTTAGTGGATATCTACGAATTAATGTGTACGATTCTACGGCTTGATTGTCCACCATCGTTTGGCAACGTGACTAATATTGATGACATTTTCGACGAAGATGCGTTAATTGAGATGAAAACCGTATATAGTGATGGTCATTGTGGTCCCATAACTTCTTCCTATGTACACATCTACCTTCCTGTCTTTCTTCTTTTAAGGACAGGAGGTTTATTTATGTAATATAAAATTCATCGGCTTTTCGAGACAAACAACATATTTAGACGTTAGGGAGTTTATAGCTAAAGAACTTAACGAAGGAGCGTCGAATTAAAGAGAGAGAGAGAGAGAAAAAAGAGTTAGAGAGTTCTTGACAGACAAAGAGGCAACTAATGCTTAAAAATGTCAAGTCGACATTGAGGACCATATGTCTTGATTTCGTTTCCAGTTGGTTCACAAATAGGGCTACCTTTCTCACAGGTCGCCCTCCCTTCCTTTCCTCCAATCCCCCCATTTTCTCCTCATCACTCTTCATCTAATGATATGAGGGGCGACAAGAAAGGGTGACACGTGATGCTCCATGGAGACCAAACATCCCATAGTCTGTTTAAATGGAGCCGATCGAGCAGCGATTAGTGAATTTCATACTTCTCTTTCCCTCTCTCCTTCCCTTCTCAGGATTCTTTGTATGCATCCCCTATGAGTGGACAGACGAGAAGATATGATATGGGGCCGTTTAGTTCACACTGAGAGCCTAATGATCCGATTGTTGTCTTAGGCAATAACATTCGATAATCGAGTGGAGTTTAAATAAATCGCTAACAGGGTAAAAGAAACAGTATGGAGCAGCAAAAGAGTCAGTGAACTTTTGAATGAATCCTTTATGGAGATCCTGACAGGCTAGAATTTTATATCAGAAAGGACTTTTTTCGTCGAGACAAAACTAGTAAGCCCTCGCTTCGTATGGCAGTTCCGCAACAAACCGTTCTGTATATAAGACAGAAGGCTTAAGACCACTACTAGCGCTGTTCCCGGTTGATCCAACGACCTCGTTTGCCATGATAGCCGTTGAAATAGTCCAGCTCAGGCAAGCTCACAGATGGATAAGTAGATTGGGGAAGTTTGAACAACCAGCGATCGATGGAAGGAATTGCTTAAGTGAAATACTACAACTGTTTTCACATAAAAGCTAATAAATGAAATATACACCTTGGTGGACATTCTATTACAGAAGACAATACAAGCATTGTTATACGCTTACTTCAATGGAATGGTAACTAGGTTGTTTTTTTTTCAAAAGGCGATTTTGCTTCTTCAGTCACTAAAAAACTTTTTTCAACCTACTTTGCAAAATTTTATGAATTTTCGTTTCCTCCAACAATTGCGAAAAATTTTTTTTGTTTTGTTACGGTAGTATTTTGCAAAGCTGATCCACGGTTCCGGCAACGCCTTAGCAGGATTTGGCCTTTGTGATGACGAATCTATCAAGTCGGAGAGCGATTCTAATAATACTTTGTCTTAGTTTCACACTAGGTTGCTTTTCGATGGGATCTACTTCCGCTCTCTTTCTCTCTCTCCCCTGCTCAATTGAATCGATGGAAGATGACCAAAAATGTTGGGCTTTCTTGTTTTCCTTGTGATTTTAAACTGTGTTCGCTATGTGGAATTGTTGGGAATATCATTGTCGTTGAAAAGCTTTGTTTCTTATTTAGACGAATTTATCAATAATGACGTTGAGAAGAATTTATTTTTCGCTAAAGCATAGAACGATTGAACGAACTGTTTTGTGATTGCGTTTAGTGCTTGATGTTCGGAGCTTTAAATCATATGTGCACAAACAATAAGAACGTTTACCGTAAATATGGGAATTTATGGAAGCTATTTAAGGCTGCTAGTAATTTTTTAATGTCAACCAAAACTAACGTCAATCAAATTTTGCATCCATCCTTTAAAAAAAGCGTTTTTGAATTTTTTCTTTTCCGGGATTACACTAGAGTTCGACACGATATGAGATATGAGTAAAAATGCGATATGAGTAAACTGGTAAGCGCAAAGAGTTTTGAGTAGTGGTAGTCGCAAATTTTTCAGCAGTTGGGGACTGACAGCATACGTGAGCGAATATCCTCAAAACAGAACGAAACTGTATTTCCTCTGAGGGATAACATGCGGAAAAAAAATGTTTGTGAATGCTTTTCAAAAAGTTATTCCATTCAACGAACGACATGTTTCTGAGAAGACACTTATTTAAAGAAATGACGTGGTTTTGTAGCGCAGTTTGCTGGAGTTATTTCATTGAGACTGCCAGAAAAAGAAATTCTTTCGGCTTAATTTATGAAAAATATGAAAAGAGCACAGCCGATACACTCAAAAAGTAATAGAATCTCATTTTTGTTTTTTTTCTGCTTTCATAATTCGCTGTTATGATTGTTTACGTCATGGAGACTCTTCGCCAATGTTTCACGAAAGTTTCTGTCATTCCAACGAGGATCGTTGAAAGCACACGTTACAGTTGTTGACAACCTATATTGATTCGATATTCCATGATGCAGGCAAAAAAAAGCTCAGCACTGGAGTTGTGAAGCAAGCAACTTTTGTAAAGTTTTATTTATAAAAATTCTTACGTTTTCAAGATGGTTTTTTTTTGTGGGGTGGGGTGGGCAGGAGGTTGTTGTGTGCATATATGGAGTAAAAGAAACAACATCAGATAAATCTTGAGATGTTTTTCGATGTTTTGTGAGGGGGTGGACAATGTCGAGAAATTAAAGGACGCTCATTTGCGTGAAACGATGTCCGTTCGAACGAGGAGGGCAAGGACAATAGAGACCATCCATTCCAGGTTGGCCTTCTCCACCGGCTGCACCGGGTTTTCCTGCAGGTCCAGCGGGCCCCTCTTTCCCAGCTTTTCCAGCTGAGCCTTCTGGACCAGGTTTTCCGGGTGCTCCATCCTCGCCTTTCGGCCCTGGTTTCCCAGGAGGTCCAATAGGTCCTGCTGGTCCCTTCGGGCCGCGTTTTCCTTTGCCGCTTTTTCCTGGCTTCCCAGGGGGTCCAGGTGGTCCTTCTGGTCCTTTTGGTCCGACTTCTCCTGGCTCGCCTGGTGAACCAGGAGGTCCTGGAGGTCCTGGGGGTCCGCTTTCAGAAGTGCCAGCAGGTCCAGGTTTGCCATCGGGCCCAGGTGGCCCTGGTGGTCCATCGGGGCCTTTAGGGCCTGGCGGCCCAGCGGGACATTTCTTGCAGCTTTGGTCAATGGGACATTGTGGGAGTTTACCCTCGACAGGAGCTACATTATCTCCTGTCTGTCCTACCGATCCGGGAGCTGAAAAAGTAACAAGCATACTGTTGTGTATTCCCAAGACTTCAAATTGCTCTATTTTTTTCCCAAAAAGAAGCTGATAAAGCAATATGGAAGCTGAGTCGCGTAGCAAGAATGTACGGCTATGAAACGTGATCAGTAAAACAGCTAGTTTCTCAACGAGCAAAGCATCTGGTCCACTTGTTCGTCACCTGCTTCAACAAACAGAAAACGGTGAGCTTTAACATAGTTAATCTGCTAGTGTATGCAAATTTTTCTGTGTTTCAGCTATTTGTTCAATTAAACTACTTGAATTTGCTCCGATTCGACCCTTTTACTAATGCAAAAGCAAAAACCGCTTACCTCCGTCTGGTCCTGGGTCTCCGGGCGGTCCAGGGGGTCCACGAGGACAGTTCAGTTTAGGTGGTTCGCAGTGGCAGAAGGATGGAAGGCCAGCGAAGTTCTGTCTTTTGATGCGAAAGATGTTGTTGAAGGGGTTTTCGAGTGGCTTGCTGGGTGGGGTGACTTTGACCTGTACGGCCATCATCTCATTCCATGCAGTGTCGGTCTCAACGCGGAACACCTCAACGCTATCGATAACTTGATCATGGAGCTGAAATTCATTTTATTACACAGTGCTGGAAAATTACTATTTAAAATCTTTACAAGACTATGCTCACACATGAGTGTCTCCCCACGCATTTTTTGACAAGATTTACGAGTTCTCCCATGACTATCGTATCAAAGTTTGCGGGCTGTATTCGGATCAAAAATTTAGGGACTCACTGCCGAATGCCGCTGAAAATAAGATTACCAAACGGGTAACGACTTACAGTCGTTCGCAAATGTAGGGCAGACTGAGTGGCACATAAACTTGCCCTCCCAATTAAGCAGTCTTTCGAAGCAAATTTCGAACATATTGTTCAAAAAATTTCGTCTTGGGAGACCCAATTAGCTTTCGCATATTTGCATTCGTGCGGACATGACTCATGCTTTCATTTTCCCCTCTTTCATACAGTTTCGATACTCATAAGATCAATTTATGCATAAGGTGACTGACACGTTGCCAAGAGCAGCTGACCAGTGAGTGCTTCTCCAAAGTGATCCGTTGTTGCCACGACGTTTGGCTAATTTCCAAAGTGAAGCTATATATATATATATATNNATATATATATATAAGTATGGAATATGCATACTGCGAACAACGCATTAACAACAATGCTCTCGAACGTATGTATCATCTGATATCATCGACTGGTCACTTCGATGAGAAACGAGCACAGTAAGAGAGCTAGACCTCGTTGATGGTGACGTAGAGCGATGGTAGAACGAGAAGACAAGCAAAGATGGCAAGAAAGCTGCAACCTGCAGCAACATATGCTATAGCCTTGGTTTCGTTCATTGTGCAATACTGTTTTCGATCTTATGTTCCATCCTTTTATAGCCTCTATACTATCATTTTTTCTCCACATCATTTTCTATAGACATGAGGCACACAACCAGTAGAATTTCATTAGCAAACTCCTCCCACTCGTTTTTGCTAAATAAGCAATTTAAGGAACTGGTTGCAATTCTTTTGCTTTCGTTTCCCACTCACATCCTCGTTTCGTTTCGAGAGTGCTCTCTAAACATTTTTATAGCTTTTCTATAACAGCTTCAAATGTTTTCCTTGTTTATGGCGCTCAAAGTTTTTATTATGAAGAAACTGCGGTGGTGACAGAAGCGTAACATTCGTAGGAGTGTACCCATTCAACGGCATGAATTTATTTACACTCCATTGCGTTATGCTCAGCATGTATCAAGTACATAGTGAACGATCGAAGGAAGCATCTTACAACGTACTTTTCTTTAAAACATGTATACGAGTTATTGACATATATCACGTTTCCGGCTCGTTCAGTTTCCCCATTCTGCAACGGAATCGAAAGAATATGTTAATATGTAGACGTTTAAAGATGCTATATGACTTATCAGATCTAATTTTCGTGTAGATCACATACGCATATAAGTTGAAACTTTGACCTAAAAGAAGATTATTATACGGTTATTGTTTTACCATTACGCGTGCTCATATGCGCATTGTGCAGTAGCGATTGATATATGCACTAATTAGAATGCTGCCACGAAACTCTTATGGAGGTATCAGCGATTGCTTCGCAATTCAAGTGAACCTTATAAACGGAAGTTAAACTCAAGGAAACTTTGCCATACTAATCTACGAGAAATTGTGCGTTTGGCGACTGTTCATGTGCTTTGTTCGTAACGTAAGCGTATCTGCAACAGCCTTACTCAAAATGCAGCTGGGGCACAACTCGTTTTGGTATTTGAGAGTCCTCACTCTACCGAAGGGCTGTTTCTGATTTAGTCGACAGAGGCGAACGTCATTCGCCTTCTTATGCCACCTGATATCCCGTATGCGCTTCATTTTTCCTTGCCTCTGAAAATTCTAAAAATTGATTCCCCATTTTTATCAGTGTTACACAATAATCCATTTGACGATAATGCGGTCTTTGTATTTATACAATTTCAGCGGATCAATATTTCCTTGCATATTGTTCCGCCCGTTTCCCGCTCGTTCTTCCATGAAATGAATGTGCGTAATACATGTTTAAATGCGTTTTCAGCTTTTTAGTCCTCCCAACCCTCCGCACTTCTCTCCCTCCCTCCCCTCCCTTCCCTCCTCCCTACCCCCAACAACCCATCATGATGGGTAAATCATTTCTATACACCTTATTTTTCCGAGATAGAACAGCTGAAGATGGGTATATGCGACCGCAAACGAGGTAGTTTAAGCGCAGGAAAAACTTCAAGCACACAGCATTTATGTACCAGTTTTCTTAATTCGTTTGAATAAACGTTGTTCAGTCATTCATTATGTGTCAGCCCGTATATATACATTGTACATACAGTATATACATTCATATTTTTTGAGAGTAAAGCCAGGCATCTTTTTTGTTAAGTTNCGTATGTCCATCGGCTATACCGGCAAAATGTTAGCATGGAACTTGACAAAAAAGATACCTGGCTTTACTCTCTAAAAAGCATGGATTTAGCTTAGAAGCTCCCGAATGAGTAGTGGAACATGGAAAAGAGCTTGACATGACAGGTTTTTTAAGAGGGTTATATCCACTAAGTTGAATTCCTACAGCCATATTTTGACTCTTACAATGTCACATTTTTTTGCCCAAAATTCATTTTCTGATTGATGACAAGCAAACCGTATCATCCATCCAAAGACAGATTTGTTAAAACAGAATGTCGAGGATCGCATCACTGAATGTGGCAGTGAAAATTATTAAGCGCATTAACATGCTTAATGATTATGCCAAATCAGGTTTCTGTAGAATCCGGAACTATTTGTAGGCCATCGTATTGAAGAGAGAACAAAAATGTAATGGTGACGATAGCATTTTGAAGGTCTATTTTTTTTTCAGCAGCAAATTTTCTTTTCTATAGTACAGAGGCGCATATTTCTTAGCAATTATCGAAGACGATTACTCGTTTTTTTGGTTTCTGTGTCCTCATTCATTTTTTTATTCCGTTCACGATTCATCAATTCCTTCAAAAATGCCTAACGACGAAACGAAAAGCTCCATAAAGCAATAAATATAAGAGTGATGTGCTTGCAATCGATGTCCTTTGACTTTTTGATGTTTCTAAAAGCCGTTCGTTCCACCGACCGCCTCATTTTGCATTGCATTTTCTCTGTTGTTTCATATTCCGAAACAAACGATGTTGGGATCAAATTTTCACCATAAACGATTCTTTCAACGCATAAAGATTGCAATATGCAAATTTTATGGAAGTAAAACTAGCAATAAAATGAGAGGAACCTAGAGATGAGCGTTCAAGCGAAATAGCTAGTTGCTGTCTGATTTACATGCGGACAGGTCATCGTTTTATACAGTTTTGTTGCTCTCTTCTCTAAATCATGGCTTCTTAACAGCTCGTAGATGGCAAATACGGTAGAGTGTCCTCGTCAGATTGACCTTCCTCTCCAACGTTTACAAACTTTTGGAGCAACCATGAGATGCCAAGTTTCTGTTGCACCCTTTCTCGCATACACGACCAATCTTATCAGGAGACCTAAGAGGACCAGGTGAACCATATATTCCCTTTGCACCAGCTCTGTATTTGCCGGCGGGACCGAGTGTTCTTGGAGGTCCAGCCTCTCCTTATTCGTCAGGAGAATCAAGATTCCTTGGGTTTCACCACCAAAATGACCAGACGATCTGGCTCTCCCAACAGGACCAGGAGTTCTTTTAGTCCATTTGGCCATTTCTGATCAGGCTGTCGAGTCGGACACTTTGAAACGATTTATTTACTTGTTGGTAACGGTAATTGGGAATCTGAAAGTATTTCAAATATTACAAACTGAAACTGCAGTGCTTTCAGACGTATTTATGTTTATAAATGCACATCTTACTTCATCTGCAAATTTCCTCGCATTGTGGCAAAATCTAACATGGTTTATTACCTTGTACAGAATCACCGAATCGACCAACTCCACTGTGTTCTAGAGGCAGAAGGTGATTTTCGAGGTTAGTCTGTTTTAAGTGGAAAGCTATCTCTTCTTCGTCACGCTCATCATAGGTGAGAGTTTGTTGGACGTAGTCGGAATGGAATTTGTTCATAATAATACGATGTCAGTGTTTACACTCTGCTGTGAGTGTATGTTGCGGCTAATATGTATATAGAGGGAAGGCAGTGCATATACTACATATTTTTGAGCGTATTTATTGCCGCAACTGAATGAAAAAATTTCCGTCCATTTTTTATTCCAAAATATTAAAAGTGAGTCGTTCCAAATATTATATATATTGGCGTCTTCAATTCAAGATTATATTCGCGATTGGACTCTTTAACATTGTTCATAAATTTTCTCTATTTTCTGACATATCAGCATATTTGGGTGATCGTTACAGAAACGTGAAAACAAGTTCCAGTAATTCTGAAAGCATAAAATTCGTAGAAAACAATTAGCATTATTACCTTCAAGTCTCCGTGCAATGTTTTTTTTATTTGCATAAGGTTTTTAAAAGGGACAGACAGGTTGGTATGTTTCTTTTTATATGACGTATTTGTGCGAAACACTTTCGTAAGCCGCAATCATTTCAGTGAAAATAACGGGTTCTTTTCTTGACAAGCTATATTTTAAAGTACCCCAGCAAACACAAACGGAGATCCTGTCGGCTACTGCAACTTGAATTTAATTGAGCAATTTAAATTTCTGTAAGAGGCACAATAATACCTTTGCAGTGGTTATGGTGAGTGAGCGGTCAAACGATTTATCACACCGGATCGTCTAAACAATTGATACTAATGCATAATTGGCTATCTAGCATCATGGAATTGTAAAAAACACGAATTTATGCGAGGTACGTGAAAGAAGAGCACGCCGGAAACAGCACATTTACAAGGGAAATTATTCATCGGGCACAGTGTAAGAAATTTTTTCGGAACGTCCGAATTTCCTTTGTCCGCTAATAATGTTTTGTTTTTCATTTGCGTAACACTCATTTCGTATTCTACCAAGGGTGGTCTTCTGGAGAATGTTATCAAGGTAGCTGCTGCTACGATCACCCCAGCTTTTGTAATTGAAGTTTTTCCAGACAATTTTCAGATATTGCCCGATCTGAAACAATTATAGAACGAATTGACATGGTCGAATTTGCAAAGGTCATGAACCACTGAAAAATTGTTTTTGACAGTTTTTTGCGCTAGACTTAATTCTTTATTAGCAGCTAGTCCTGGTGCCTCAGAGCGCATTCTGATTCTCGATACATCACAAATCTCTCAACCATGAGAACGTCATTATCAAATTGGAATTACAACCGTGATGTTCTGAGTTAATGGAATAACTTCTGGCTAGTTTTTCGAAGAGATTGACGACAGGCATGCCTTCGTTGAAGAGCAGTACCAAGCTTCTGATGCTGCTTAGTATATCAAATTCTGGATTTTCTCCTCTTGCGAATATTTCTTGATGAAATTTCCAGCTGTTGCTTTGTTGGCAAGTCTGACGGCAATAGTTTTAATTTGGTTGGCTTATATTTGAACGGCAGCCAAAAACGCCTCACTTTTCCTAAGGTCGATTTTCATTACTTACTCTACTTTTAGGAATTCATTTGACTGGCATGAGTACAGGAACTGAACATCACCCACATATATGTCACTACTTCAATAAGTTGAGGAAATCATACGAGCGTGATATGGTAATTTGTCGCTGCATAAACTGTCAGGGTCTTGAATCTCATGCGATTAAAGTAAGACCTGTCATTGAAGGAAAAAGAAGCCGGTTTAACGAAAGGCACTGCGCCAGATGAGTCAAAGTGCAAAAACGCCAGAATTTCGCTCGACTTCCTCGACAACTTCAGCTACCGTAGGGTAACAGCAAGTGATGGAAAGCAATTGCTCACTTCGCTCCTCCTGGAAGACCGCTGCTGTAATCACTCCTTTGCTAAAGCAAAAAAAAAATCTACAGCAAACCCCTCCTACATACGTTCAGAACTACCGTCCAGTTAGTCTGACGTCCTCAGTATGCAAAGTAATGGAGATTATTGTAAAGGATAATATAATTCAGCACCCCTTGAAAAACAGTGGAACTAACAAAGGCCAGTGTGGCTTCTTGCCAGGTCGATCAACCATTTCCCAATTTATAACATCAATGTGTGACGGGATTAGTGCGCTTGATCAGAAAATTCAAACCGATGTAGTATATATTGACCATACTTAAGCTTTCGAAATGCTCTGCCATAGTAAACTTCTGCCCAAGCTAGAACCTTGCAGCTTTCGCCGTTCACTGTTAAAGTGGCTAAGAAGCTTTCTGAGAAGTCGCTGCTTCACTGTAAAGGTTCCTTATAGCCATCAAAACCGTAAAGTTTTTGATGGCTGTAGTCGGAGAAGGGGATTCCTTCTGCGACTACAGCCATCAAAACAGCGGCGTTCCTCAGAGAAATGTGCTTGGCCCGTTGTTATTCATATTGTACATAAACGATGTGTCTGATAGCTTGTCTGTATCTGCAAACTGTTCGCCGATGACCTAAAAATAGATTGTCGTTTGCAAAACTCGCTGTCGATTTTCATATTGTGCAAAGTGATCTGAATGCCTTTAGCACTTGGTCTAAATCATGGCAACTTGACATTTCGTACAAGAAATGCAGCGTTCTCCATATTAATTCGCGTC
The DNA here is from genome assembly GCA_000803305.1 of Toxocara canis. Lineage (NCBI taxonomy): Eukaryota > Metazoa > Nematoda > Chromadorea > Rhabditida > Toxocaridae > Toxocara > Toxocara canis. The sequence continues at coordinate 503,697 of JPKZ01002335.1, forward strand.
ATGAGTGCTTCCTGCGACTGCGCAACAAAGTTTTGCCATATGCGGATGATCAGCGATCTTGGAGTCAGGATCTGTTCAAATCTACACTGGAATATGCACTGCACCGAAGTAGCTACGAAGCGCTAAAGGTGGCTAACTAAATCCTACTTGCACTGCAACACAGATGTATTGAACATAACCGTAAAGCATATTGCGTACTGCAGTTCTATGACAGAATACTGTACGCAAGCGTGGTCATCGTACCTTATCAATGACATGAAAACTATCGAAAACGTGCAATATTATACTCGTATGCATTTCGTAAATTGTTCGTGGGGCCACATCCACCTGATTACATGGCTGCTTTGGATATATTCGGTCTGGAACCTCTGGACTATTGATGATTTAAATCTGAACTGGCCCTGTGTTTCAAAATTGTCAGAGGTTTCTCTGATATACCCTTGGAAAGTCTACTTGCGTTTCTTGATTAGCGTGAACGTCGATCTCATCATTATCAATTAGCGCGCAAAACCTGTTCTGTGAACAGTGTCCTCTACAGCTTCCAGTTCAGTGCAGTCCGTATTTGGAATGAACTTCATCGTAGAATCGCTGAGGTGCAGAATCTTTCCTTGCTCATGAACCGCCTTAGCTCATTTGACTTCAGTTTAATTAATTGACTCATATCTCATATTTGTATAATTCGCCTACTGTTTTATGCTGAATGGTTGTGCTCTTTCTGTGTACACATATGCAACTCATTGTCTTGCCATTCTTCGCTCATAACATTCGAATCTTTCATGTACATATATGCATTTTACTTAAACCTCTACTCGCATAACTGCATTTATGTTGATACCGATTTGTAATATATTTTCCTGCTGTGTTCAGTTTTTTTTTTTTTTGATTCATGAGAATAAAGACTATTCTTCTTCTTCTTCATCTTCCTCAGCAAGACAAATCAACTCACTTCTCGTTGATTGGAATCAATTTTTGCCGAGATTTTTGATATATGAGCATATAGGAAGGAATATGCGATAAACAAACTATATATGATAGCTGCTAGGTATGAAAAGTGTTTGGAAAGATAGCCAATTGCATAGAAATATTTAAGCAATCACGTACATAGCCAATACTTAACCATAAATCTTTGTAGTTCATTTATTGAAATCTGCTCCATATAGCGTTAACTCTAATCATAAACGAGAAATCATTTTAAACAATTAAAAAAATTAGCGAGGAATGAGTTTGATTTCTGCTACTCTTTAGTTAACAGTTTGATTTCAACCTAATGAAACTATTCGGCTTCAGATTTTTTCCTATACAATTCAGCTGTTTTGCAGCTTTATTTCTCATACTATTTTTTTTCATTCCTTTTATCCGCTTCTAGTTCTGTTTTAGGTAAACAAATAGTCAGTAAAATCACTGGAGACGGATATAAAAATTTGGCCTACTCTAGATTGCTATCTCATCCATGCTTATGAGCGTGTGCTTTTGCGGTAGCCCGTTCAAAAAGTGGGTCCATTTGCCGCAATCAGAATACATAAACCGAGATTCTTTTCCTGTAACTGTTTGTATGATTGTAAGTAAAGAACGCTTGCAGGGGAGAGAAATTCTTCGATTCCCTTCAGTCTAGCGATAATATGTCCCTCTGATACACCTGGGCTCATTTCATTTATCAGTTTCACTACTAATCGCGGATAAATTCACATATCCAAATTGGCCGAAAACTTGAACGAAATTAATCCTACTCCTCACCTTTGATCATAGCTAAGGAAATTTTTAGTAAATATTGTGCCGTAAAAAAAGTTACGTTCACCTCTGCAGTGGTCGAATAAAGGGTGGGAATGATGAGAACGCAGCAGAGGACTGCAGGAGCGCTGCATCCTATCACGCACAAATATATGAATACAATACACGCACAAATACAAATACAATTATATATATATGTATATTTGCAGAACAAAATGGGGTGCTGTTGGTTGTGTGTTAAACCTTCCAGTTCGAATCCAACGCAGGGGCATGAATTCGAAGTTGCTCTCTACAGCAAAATTTGTGAATTTTGGAAAGTTTCTGGAAGGCTTCGCAAAGCGGAAGGCAGTTTTACTTCAAAAGCATAATCGCTTTCAAGCGTACTTTGTAATGCGTGTCTTATGGTATCGGCTTCATTAAAAACATTCGAGTCGGATCGAATCTAGTATCTAGCCGGTAGTCAATAGGCAGTAGGTTCCTCTGCGACAATACACCAGAAAAATCTGTTTACGATAACTTTGCCATATTTGATAAAATTGCCATGCTATAAGGTCATAAAACCGGCAACCCTTTCTTCATTGCTAGATTTCATCAAAGGATAAATGATATTCGATATTTTCATATTTGGAATATCCTCAGTTAAGAAAGAATGCAAAAATGCAAAAACGCAATTTTCGGGAAATTAGGCCGGTGTTATTACTCTCAATAAACAACAAACAGTCGGGGATACTTATTGGAAAGGCTTGTCATTGCGAAACAACTTATGCAATATCCAGTACTTATCCAATCTAATAGGTCTAATAATGAGCAATACCAATTCTCAAAACCTGACCATCCTATCATTAAGAAGCAATAAATTCCATATAATGCCCTCATCGAAATAGAAAGAACTCATATGCTACCGACGCTTACCTAACGTTTGGCAATACTGAGATCATTTCAGAAGTTTTTCGCAGAGTTTCTTAAGAATTCCTTTCGTTGCAAAGTCGACTTTGTAATTTGTCTGGTATTATTTGCGACAAGTATTTATAAGGAACACATCAAGCAAATTTAGGAATTCGATCATTTTGTTTTCTAATAGTTCATAGCTGACATATTCATTGAACAGCTGAACTGCTCTGTATAGAACGGTGTTGCTCGTACACCTTCACAGTTTGCTTGGAGTTACCAGCTGACACATAATTTCTATAACAAAAGTTATGTTTCATCGAAAAATAATCTGCTATCGAGTTAGTTTTAGATTCAAGTGAATTTTAAAGATAAGTTCGTTAAATTAGCCCAGAACGTACAAACAAAACTGAATTTGCAAGTTTATTTTTTTGCAAGGGAACAGAGAAAGACTCAAGCATACGGGAACTGACGCAACTCTTTGCAGCATAAGAAAATCATTTTACGAAAGTCAAGTGACATGAAAGGGATGCGCAGTATGAGAGTTCCATGATAGATTTCCACTGCCGCTGTCCGCTAGTTTATGCCGTTTTGGTGATGTTTTTCCTTACGGATGAGTAGGGCAAGGACAATAAAGAGCATCCTTTCCTGGTTTACCGTCCTGCCCTTTGATTCCTGGCCTTCCAGCGGGTCCTTGGGGCCCTGGATTACCAGGCTTCCCAACTGAGCCTGCTGGACCAGGTTTTCCGGGTGCTCCATCCTGTCCTCTCGGCCCTTGTTTTCCAGCAGGTCCTGGAGGTCCAGGTGGTCCCGGGGGTCCTCGGGTTCCTTTGCCACGTATAGCTGGTTTGCCTGGTGATCCGGGTGGTCCTTGTGGCCCCTTCGGTCCGGGTGCTCCTGGCTCGCCTGGTGATCCGGGAGGCCCTGGAGGTCCTGCCTCGCTTACAGATGGTCCAGGTGGTCCGGGCTTGCCATCAGGTCCAGCCGGTCCAGGTGGTCCATCGGGACCTGGTGGGCCTGGGGGTCCAGCGGGACATTTCTTACAGCTTGTGTCGATGGGACACTCAGGAGGTTTTTCCGTTTGTTGGCTGGCGTTTTCTCCAGGTGGCCCTGGTGGTCCGGGTGCTGAAAAATACAGCATTTTGATGTCGAAAGCAAGGAGAATATTTCTCTTTTCAAGAAGAAATCATCTGTAGAGAAATTACGGTCTCGTCAGAGTTTCAGTCATTGCACAACCTACTGCTAATCAGCCGACTTGTCAATGAATTGAACTTATGCAGTGTTTCCTATTGATCCCAGCACTCTGACTCATGCATTCATGTCTTTCTAAGGATCGTAATTTTCCACATCCTTATTTTGATTTAGATTCCAGTCCACGAAGGTAGCATTGATGATATCGATCAGTGACAACGGTAAGAAATTCTTGAATAACGCGTTACTTGCCGCTCGATGAATGAAACCATATAAGATATTTGTGACTTACGTCCGTCTGGTCCTGGGTCTCCGGGCGGTCCAGGGGGTCCACGAGGACAGTTCAGTTTAGGTGGTTCGCAGTGGCAGAAGGATGGAAGGCCATCGAAGTTCTGTCTTTTGATGCGAAAGATGTTGTTGAAGGGGTTTTCGCGTGGCTTGCCGGGCGGGGTGACTTTGACCTGTACGGCCATCATCTCGTTCCATGCGGAGTCGGTTTCAACGCGGAACACCTGAACGCTGTCGATCACCTGATCGTGCAACTGCAAAAAAGCTTACACTATCAAATAACGCCTGTTTATGTAAGCAAATAAGACAGTACTTTGAGAGCTGAAAAAGGTTGGCAGGTAATTTTTCTCAATTACCTTAAGCTGGCGATGAAATGGTTGCCAGCGCAAGAAGGATCAGACGTATCATTCACTGCTCCCCTTGCACACTTCATTTGTTGCAGCTATGAAAATTCATTTCATAAAGATTGATGGAGTGAAGTGGATTTGGAAATATTTCAGAATATTGCTTTCTCGAAAAAAAAAACTACCGACTCACTACTGCTCGGTAGTTACTTTTGTCTCGGAATGAATAGTCCGAATTCGAAGTTGTTCAGCAACTTATACTTATGAATTACTGTTTTGCAATGGCTTTTTGATGAAAACACATTTCGTTCCAGCTGAAGGCGGAAAACAATCCGAATTACGCAAAAAAAAAACAATTGCTCTTTTCTGAGGGTATAAAACAGCCGAAATTCTAACACATAAATTGGTGGTGTCAGTCTAGGCGATAGGCAATAAATGTGATGCGCTGGTCGCAACTAGCGACAGTCGTCGACCTTCGCTATGATCTTACATACACCATGTGATCCATGACCCATCACTCAATGCATTGTTCTGTATCGTAAAACAACATGAATATTGTCTTCGACACATTCCTCAGGTTTATTATTTGCCATCGACATCCTTTCAAAAAAAATTTTTTTCTTCATATTTCATCTCTAAACGGTTATAAATATGACCATTTGTGATCATTCGTTCATTTATTTCATTCTTTTTATTTTTATATCACTCAGACTAGATACGCTTTTTTTTCAAATTTAATATGAAACACGGTATGCTGTTGAGGAAAATGGGAAGAATGCTTGATTGATCGAAATTTTAAACGATACAAAAATATGAAGAAAGATGGCTAACGATAGATGAGCTGGATAATCAGCTACCAACCTCATTGATGGTGTTGTAGAGAGATGGAATGATAACAAGGCAGGCAAGAATAGCTAGTGTACTGCAACCAGCAGCCACCACTGTTATCACCTTTGTCTCGTTCATCGCGACGAAACACTACGTTCAACTTGCGTATGCAACACTTTTATGTGGCCTACTTGAACTTGTTTCAGTTGCACACCAATTTTGAGTTTCATGATACGCCCATCGAACGAGTATTTCTCGAGACTCAGAACCGGTCTGTGTTTTGTTTCTTGGGCTCGATATTACCACTATCATCGTGACCCTGCAATTTAATCAGTTTCGTACTTTGTTAAAGCTCTTTATTTTTCTTCATCCAAAAATTGAAATTGATCTACATTACATACTCACTTTACGGTCTATTTCAAGGGGTCAAGCAAACTTGTATTTGCAAAGTGCATTATAGCACTGTCATGTCTATACATACCTATTTGCGTGTCAATGTTTGTATGCACAGTGCTCTTAAATTGGATAGTTGTTGATGTAACTTCGCGAAATTTGATAGGGACAGTCAATCCCTTCCACTTAGTCCATCTCACTTAAATTTCGTTTTGAACCGTCTCATCACCTTGTCCGTTTTTTTTGTTGATAAGAATAAAAACAATCAACAAGCTAAGTTCACCTTCTATGCTTAGTTGCTAGCCGATGGACGGACTAAGAGGAAAGACTGATCATTTGAAGGTGATAAAAAATTTGCGTGCGCTTTTCAGCTGGTCGGATTGTATTTTCAAGTGGACAGTTTTACGCAGAAACAAATCTCTATTAAATGGGCTACTTGTACGAATGATCGGATCAGTTAAACTCTATTTGCTTGCCTCAGTTTTTTTTAAAGAAATGGCAAGTCTGATGAGTGGAGACGCCGAAGCATATATCGTGCTTGCTCTGCGGCGCGCTTTCCCACTCGTTTAAACTTTTTGTTTTTTCTTCTTTGCTGAACAATTTAGAAGCGTGTCGCTTGTGAATGCATTTTCAACAATTCTTTCAAGCGCACGAAGTGAAATCTTCAACTTCTATTGTGGTTGATTGCGATGACGCAACCACTATTACCTACACCATTTTTGCTTTAGCAACACCATTTCTGCATTATGTACACCATTTTTGCATCATTGCATCGCCTACACCATTTTTGCATTATTGCATTGTCTACACCATTTTTGCATTATTGCGTTACCTACACCATTTTTGCATTATTGTATTACCTACACCATTTTTGCATTATTGCATCGCCTACACCATTTTTGCATTATTGCATTGTCTACACCATTTTTGCATTATTGCGTTACCTACACCATTTTTGCATTATTGTATTACCTACACCATTTTTGCATTATTGCATCGCCTACACCATTTTTGCATTATTGCATTGTCTACACCATTTTTGCATTATTGCGTTACCTACACCATTTTTGCATTATTGTATTACCTACACCATTTTTGCATTATTGCATCGCCTACACCATTTTTGCATTATTGCATTGTCTACACCATTTTTGCATTATTGCGTTACCTACACCATTTTTGCATTATTGTATTACCTACACCATTTTTGCATTATTGCATTGTCTACACCATTTTTGCATTATTGCGTTACCTACACCATTTTTGCATTATTGTATTACCTACACCATTTTTGCATTATTGTATTACCTACACCATTTTTGCATTATTGTATTACCTACACCATTTTTGCATTATTGTATTACCTACACCATTTTTGCATTATTGCATTGTCTACACCATTTTTGCATTATTGCGTTACCTACACCATTTTTGCATTATTGCATTATCCACACCATTTTTGCATTATTGCATTACCTATATCATTTTTGCATTATTGCATTACGTACACCATTTTTGAATTATTGCATTACCTACACCATTTTTGCAAAGTATCAAGAAAGGACGCTATTCATAAGAACACTGAAGCGATCTGCGAACCCTATCATTGAAATAAAACTTTTTGGACACTTTACTTTTGGGCGACAGATCGTAGTGTTGACAATGCATGATCAAGGCTTTACCAATGAGCGAGACGAATCTACTAGGCGAACTTCCCAGATGCTTGCACTTCGGTGATACATTTTCATTATAAGCAGATTTGTTTTAAAATAAATGAGACACCTTAAAAGAGTTACTGCGTTAGCTTTGTAAAAAATAATCCAGTTTGATTCATTTTATGATATTATTTGCATAAAACTCCCGTCCATTGAGAGTGCATTACTAAAAAGTATTTGAGAAAGCAACACATAGGGTATGAAGCAGTCGTCTACATTGCTTCTAAAAATAACGCTAAGATATGGAAAAAAATGCAAGTTTCTGCCACTCTAAACTTAGCTAATTTCCATGTTCTCTACATTGATCGTTAACTTGACTCTCTAGGTAGCCATTTTGCATAAACCATCAATCACTTTTACTGAATGCTTATGGCTAAAACGTTCATTGAAAGTACAACGAAGTCAGCTTCGAACGTTCATCGTTGCCTTATAATTGGCTTTTTTTCTCATTTGTCCTTAAAACGATATTGCGATCAGCATTATTACAATTCACTAGCATAGAGCTGCAAATGTTAAAAAATTACATCATTATTATGGCTTCCGAAAGTGCATAGAATTTCCGTTGAGTCGCTTCTCGGCTTCTTGGTTGCTCTTGCTGGTACCGCAAACGCAATATTTCATGGACATTTGATACACTATTCCTGATGAAATTGCTTCACTACACAAAAACTGTAAGTAAAAAATTCTTTGTTGAACCTAACACAAAGTTTTATAATTTCTTACCGAAATTTGTTATAGGCTATGCATTCTTTTCTGAGCATTTTCTTATTGCATTTCTTATTGTGTAGGATCATTACGTTTGTTTTTGTCGTTAATGAAACTCGTATGATACTAAACTCGTTACGTGCAAAAGAAACACCTTTCTTGTTTCACATTTCCCAGCACGTTTCCCCGCAATTATACCATCGAACTTTTCTTTTTTTTTTCGTTTCTTCGTAAAGTTTTTGCGGTTTTGTTGTAAAGCAATTAGCGCATTGCTTCTTTCGGAAAGGTGCAATTAATTTTCTCCTTTTTCGATGGTTCACTTTCAAAGCGCTGTTTTGCTTTGGTGTAAAATGAGAGCGTCACCTAAGATATTTTTCGATGTTATTGCTGAACGTTAGTTACGTTTCCTGTAATGAGTTGTTCATAGTTTTCTGGATCTCTAAATATGTATTGAATTCCTGAGTCTCGTGCAGGCACTATGTATGCAATGCATCTATGCTTCCTCTCAGTATTTTCAATTTATCAGACTTGCCAACTATAGTAACAAAGTTTCGTGTTAAAAAACCGTAGCTTTCTTTATATTTGCTCAAAAGTCAAATATTTCTAGTAGCAGTTGTTAACTTGTTGCGCGTTGGATCGAATATAACATAAAATTGCACAAGTAAACTCGAACATTTCCACGGTTGGCCGATCCCAGTTGATAAGGAAACTCGGCAAATACGCATAAAATAAGCGTCAATTTTGTGTTGTTATTTTGTAACATATTCTGGTGCAGAAATGGAAATTGCAAATGAAAGCATCATGAATGGACAGCGTGGGAGATACATTTTTTTGTCTTGGATGACATGTTACTGGCACTGTCTGCCAACATTGTGTTTTCGAAATTAGTAGAAAACAAATTGGTTCTATCTCCTGCCTGGCGTTCCATGCATTAACTATAGTACATGCCTATAACTTAGAGCAGTTGTTTCCTTTTCGCGGTTCGGACAAAAACTTACAGTTTTTCGCTGAATCGATGTGTGATCCAACTTCCCCTTTCTTTTCTGCAATTTTTCTCGTTTCTCAATCTTATTTCACACCTTGTTCTTCCATTTTCTCGTCCCTGTAATCTGAGCGTAAAGTTCGGCTTCAACTTATGAATATTGCCTGGTGGAGGAAGGCGGGCGATAAGTTCATCTACGACATAATTCTTTCTGCACAGATGGAAGGCTAAAGAGGAAAAAGGAAGCGTGAAAACGATGTGCAAGAAGTAGCCATAATTAATATATAGCACTACACTACTGCCTAATAACAGACGGATCACCAGCTACTGTCGAACAACTATTAAAGAACGCCGACTTTCTCGCAACTAGAAACAGTTCCACTTTTAACTCTTTTCTAAGCTACTTGTAATTCTTTCGCTGTGATGAAATAATAGCGAATTTTTGAACTACCAGCCTGTATATGTTCCTTTTTATAAAGCACCATATAACCTCCAGTAGAAAGTCGTCCTCAGCAGCAGATCATCTCAGCAAAGATACAACTCGTCCAGCCTTCCAATCAAGAATTAGCTGTCAGTGTACTCTATAAGTTTAGTTGCCTCATGAACAAGGACGTATAAAACTCGATGGGTCGGAAGTTCTCTGTTGATTCAATACAGTGGAAGGGGTATAGAGTATACTACAATCTCAGTCAAACTCCTTGCAATAGAAATGTCACAGGCACTGCGAATTCTCCTAGAGGTTTCCATCGAACAAATCTACTAAATGCATCGTCACCAAATCGTTGAAGTCGAACGGTGAAGGAGAGGGCAAGAGGGCATGCCCTGAGAAAGAACTTACGAAGACGGGCATCTATTGAACTTTTCGCAACAATATATCATTTAAAATCGTTTGTGCGCTAATGCGATTAAGAACGATGTAGAAAGGAGTGATTCTGCCAAAAAAACTTCTAAAAAGCTGAACATTTCTTTTTGTTCTTTGAACACTTATTGTTCTATTTGCCGAATCAACGCTACCACCCCCTCCCCTTCCCCATCCCCCCTTCCCCCTTCCTCCCTTTTGCAATTTTCATCTTGTTGTGACTTCAGCGTTTCTTTGTCACACAGCACTGTACGTTAACCACCTTCCTTTCCATTAATTTTGCTTTGAATAATGATGGTGGGTTTAGAAAAAGAATTGTTTTTTTTCATCGCATTTGCTTAGTCTCCTACATTACATTTTAATTTTATCATCTATAGTTGTAGAATTTTAACATGAAAAGAAAAGGCTCATCATGGAAAATTGTTTGCAAAAGTTCATTATGTACATTTCGAAGAGCGCATTATGGAGACTTGTAGTCAACGAGTTCAATTGGCCGTAACGAAACGGAATCGTAATATAGAAATTTAAAAGCCTCTATTAAGTGCTTTATTCTCATGAGTGCTCAGTGTCTCAGATTGGAAGTAGTACTTACGTTTGGGTATATCATTCTTTTCAAATAAGTATAGTGAGAAGCATTAAAAGGAAAGCGATTGTCAGCGGCAATTAAAAGTACGCCAAAAATTCATAGGGTTCCAGAGTTTTTTGTTTTTTTTTTCTGAGAAGACAGTACCTCTTACAATTTACTGACAAAAATGGAACCTTAAGATATTCTAAGCACCGATTAAACATATTGTACTTAATGAAGCAATAAGACTTTTACTTTCTTAGGCAGTATTTAAAAGCTAAAAATTTCGAAAAAACTAATGGTTCTGAAAATTGTTTATTTCGTTGAACAACCATGTCCTGTATTGTCTTATATAGGGCAAAGCGTACATTTCATTTCGCAGATGCGTATCAAATTGGAAGTAAAATTTTTGAACTGCGTTTTTTAATTGTGCCCACCATCTCTGACGACGTTCTGCTATCAGTTTACTTCGGTAAAAAAATGTGATTAAAGTAGACATTTGCAAGTTCTTTTTAAGTATATTCACACTTTTTTTTTGTAAAATGAGACTGAAAGGCCACCATCAAATTGCGTTCACTCATCCATCTCAAGTGCAACCGAAAACAATGTGTATACACTGTTGCAAAAGTGCCTTTGTAAATTTCAGTAAGTCGTTGAAAGGTTCGGCATCTTGCAGCAATAAAGTGAACAGATTATAAGTTGTGCGTTGTTTCATGCGAGTAGCACACTCTTAGAAGTGATGGGCATAAGTGTTACACGTTTTAGGTGATGAATAGTAATTTGTTAAGTAATTTTAATAGGCGACTTAAACGTTCAATCGGTTGAAGAGTGCAATATTCCGTTGCAATTTTTGAGTGTTAACGAATGATGTAGTTTATTTATGAACACATGTATGGTAAATTTATGTTGAGCGAGAGAAATGCTCGTTTAAAAAAAAACGGGAATGGTACTAAGCATTGATATACGCGCCTTCGAGTGGAGCTGTGCTAGAATTTCTAATCAAAACTCAGATTGTAATAAGCTCTAGTAATGTTTAAGCTTCACTATAATATACAGAAGCAAATAAAGAGCGGAAATCGATTAAATAATTCGAATTGATAGCTTGATAATCGAAACGTCTGCACGAAACGTTCGATCGAAAAGATCAGAAGAGTAACTGAATTTGAGAGACGTTCTCGTTTTCTTTTTTTCTTCATCTTTCTATTCGCAAAATTGAAAAACGAAAACAAATTCTCGTTAAGTGGGACGGTAATATTTAAAAAAGTCACGCCTTCAGAAATCGAAAACACTTTTGTTAACGTCTTCAGAAGCACGCGACCCTATAGCTTCATCACTTTTATACTATGAAGATAATGTAGCACGTTACCGCTCGGGCCTTCATTGCGGTGTCTCGATGTTAGTGACGCAATCGCACGCCGAGCACAACCATCCCTTTGGCTGTTGTAGCCTGTTGTTAACCACCCGATGGCTGGGCTGTCAGTGGTATCATGGGAAGGAAGCAGCCGGGAATCGAACGCGGGTCTCCCCGCACGCGAAGCGGGGATCTACCACTGAGCTCTACGAAAATAATATATGCCTACTATATATGTAAGAAAAACAACAATCAGAATAAAATATTTATGTTCTTAAGTGTGATAGGCGTTATGGGTTTTTACGAGACACAAAAATTGAACATTAGAATAAAACTGAAAGTTCCAAAATCCAATAAATATAGCCGTGAGGAAAAAATTATTCTTCGGAATTAGAAAACTAATTGAGACCTAAAACGAATTAAAATTTTGTTCTAACATCAGTGTTCTAACATCTAACATCAGTTAACATCAGGTGCATCAGGCGAGTTTCGCAGATAAAACGTTTGACCGCCAAATGATAGCTTAATTGTTTGATTCCACAAACGTTTGAGGACCATCATATTCGTGGTTCGCATTAGTCGAATTTCTAGCGATTTTGAGAAATTTTTTGTTCAACATTTCTTTTTGGTTTTATAATACATTTTTCATAGTATTCAAGCGAAGTAATAGATCTTTTGCGGTAAAAGAGTTATTAAACAAAATTTTTCACGGCCACAAAGTTCAAAAGTAGGATTCGAGAGACGAAGAAGATGATTTTTAAATTGTGCCGAAAGCTTATGGAAGAGGCTTCTCGTACTGAAAACTGTAAAAGGGGGGGGGGGGGGGGGGAAAGGGGGGGAAAAAAG